>JAXBDA010007278.1:0-18053 GCA_036023075.1 Gaultheria prostrata
AGTCTTCTGTACTTCTTTGTTGGGTGATTACAAATTCACATATAGATACATGTACATGGTATTGTAGTATACGATTGTATTTGAAATCTACTTCTTTATCCACCCACTGGTATCTCCATTAGCCTTGAAATACAGAAGCAAATGCATCAACACCTAGTATATAGCCCACCCATTTATTTATATAGCAGCAATATGTCTTTCTTATTTATATAGCAGCAATATATAGAGAACAGTCTGGATCATAATTCAACCAGAAGTAATACCAATCACAAGGAAACAGACGCGATAAGCTCTTAATAATTTTTGCTCTTTTGGCCATGGCATGTTTAGAGTTTTTTTTTTTTTTTTTTTTTTCATAGGTAGGTTGCAGTTATAAGAAATTATGTACGGATCATTTCTACAGTCTGGCTATGAAGCATTCGGCACTAAGCATACAAAACAATATATCTCAAATTTGTTTGCTCGAACTGATGAGGCTCCAATTGCTTTATTTATCTTGCTTTCACATACTGTAGGTAAGTGCTGAATCAGAAAAAGAGCAATAGCACGCTTAAAGAGTTCAATTGTTAATCAAGCTTAAAGAGCAACTCATTATCAAGTTTATTTCTTGTAATCATTTGTTATGACAAGCTGCCAATTCAGTGAATTACTTATCTATCAGTTTTGCTCATGTAAAATTTCATTAGGCCTCCCTCATTTCCACCCTTTCTTTGTTCTGTTAATCTTTTTCTTGCTTCTCTTTTCTTTTTGCATGTTTTTTGCTAGAACTTGCTTATACAATGGGAGTGAATGAAAACTGCAACCTTTACAGATATTGGGTTGCCATCCTCATCATCATCAACCGGACATGGGATTTTATTGAAAGATGTGGTGGACCAATGCCTCCCGCCATGTTCAAGTGGAAGAGAAATGTCGTTGAAAAACCGTGCAACAAGTTAGCTTTGAACTTATCAAATCCAAGGCCATCTCTGCAAAATCACTTTCACATGATCATAGTTATGATAACTCCTTGATATCAACTTCTAGAGTTTTTGACTGTTTGGTTTTTAGCCTTGGGAGTACATAGTGTTCTTGTTACTTTTTGTTCTCTACTAAGTAGTCAGTAAAATATTGTACTGCTTAAATGCATGTTATTCTGCTCTTTTTAAGAAGGGAATTCACACGCGTTTTAGAGTAGGAAAAACAATTTGGGATGTTTTCCGTCTCTCCTGCTTTTGATATGATTCTTGTTTTTTTTTTTAATAGCGATGGTCATTTTACTTTAGATAGGAGAAGGATTTGAAAAATCACTTCAAATACGAAGTTTAGAAATCTAAGATGAAGAAAAGTACACGCGGTACTAAAATTGTGAGTGTTGGAGTTTTTCAGTTCTTCCCATGGCAGCTGATGGCAACATTACTTCTTTTGCAATGATAATCACCTTGTTAGTGGAAGAAACTTTGTATGTTAAACGCCAAGAGTAAAATAGTCATATTGGCAAGCATTGCCCTTTCAGAAAAGAAACTACTCCACTATTGAAGAGGATTGCATGTCTAATACACATTTCTTTCACCTTTTTGACATGCAATTGTCCCTTTCTTCCTACTCATGACTCACGAGTGAGCGTGATTGTATGACTTGAGCGATACGGTATGAGAGTTAACAAACACGTTGTACTATAATGAAAGAGACCGGAATTTGACCGTTACATTTACAGGACCTTGGATTTCTACAATGCATATAGCCTTGAAATCTTTTTGAACAGTGAGCAAAGTGTCTATTTGCTAACTAGAATTGATGAGACAAAAAGAGAAAAAAGTTGTTAAGTATCGAGTCAATAATGACATCAAGCATCTGCTCTAAGATATTCTACATCAAGCATCTGCTCTTAGATATTCTAACTAAATCGGGTTTTCTTGTCATAAATTTGACCAATGGCATTAACGCGGCTTCTATAATTTCCTCCTTAGTGAAATCTACGGCTATGATCTTTGCTTATCAAAAGATTCACAGAATTGGAAGCGAAAGACGTAAAATTCATGAGCATACTTTTCCCCCTCCCTCCAATTCTGCCCTTTCTACGTTAAATAATTTTCTTCTCTTGGGTGTTTATTATTTTGGCAGAGCTTGCTTATCTATACTCCTCTCTTTTAAAAGCACGAACATGTTTTCTCCTTTTTACATTCCGTAAATGCCCCCAACTAATTCCTTTATTCCCCACCCCATCCTTGCCGCTGGTAGCGGCCTCAATCCTTGCCCCTGGTAACCGACTGAATACAAAAACTCTGACAACCGACGCAATGAATTCGAACAACGAAACAACACAACGGCCAAAGTGTGAGAACAAAGCCAATTCTCACTTACGACACGACCTCCTACGGAAAATCGCCGCTTCCCAGAAATCTCCCAAACCACGGAGGAGGCTGAAAGGAACAAGACCATCCTCCTGCGCTGCATTGTGCCGGCAAAGTGTTTCTACTCGGCCAAAGTGCCAAACCCACCGCAGGTAAAACATTTACTGGTTTTTCCCTTCATTATTGTTAGTAGTTTTCCCCTTCATCGTAGTTCTCGCACTCTAACTGTTTGATGAAAGGAGTCTATGTGTTCTTTCCAGCTTCCTTCGCTCCACGCTCCCAGTTTCTTCAGAATATTTTTGCAGTTACTGTTTGATGAAAGGAGTCTATGAGTTCTTTCCGGCTTCCTTCGCTCCATGCTCCCAGTTTCTTCAGAATTTTTTTGGTTTTACATGAATTTTTCTCAAACTCTTTTTCCCTCGCTCCACGCTCCCATAGTTTCTTCAAACTTTTTTTTTGGTTCTACATGAATTTTTCGCTAACTCTTTTTTATTCTACATGAATTTTTGTTTGTAGGAGCCAACTTGTGCCCTCAAGAAGGCACAAGCTTTGTGCTACATTATCTTCTTACTTGTGCGTTTAAGGCAAGATAGATTATGCTTCATTTATCCTTCATTGGGTTTACTTCTCAAGATCTCATGACATATTATATGCGAAAAGTAGGGTGTTCTATTAGTTTTACGGTGAACCAGAGTGTTAACGCTGTGAAATATTCCACCAAAACAAACTATCTATCTTCCGTGAAAAAGGCAAAAATATGGATTTTAATCATTTATTAGAATTATACATCTTTTAGAAAAGCAGCAATTGCTGGCTATTGACACAAATCAGTTACCTAATTTCACTTAGAGCTTTCAGATATAAAGTCAGTAGATCTCAAACCTAACTAACCTGTTGCGATGCCCCCCCCACTCCCCACCTCAAGCCTTCTGTCCACCTCACCTCAAGCCTTGCTTTCGTCAATGCTTGCCCAAATTTTGTGCGCTAATGCATTGTTATCTCTTTCACGACTAATGCAATGTCTTGCCTTCCCACAAAGAATGTCACTTTGATGTGTATAATTTGTGCTTTGAACTGCATTTCCCATAGGAGGGATTGCGGCATCATTTTTTTTAGTGTAATTCGGCTATCTAACTGTTGTGTATTTGTGTTTTTGCATTCTTGTTCGCTTGCAATAAACTTGTGGCGTTGATTGATTATAGCTATCTCCATATGTCCCTATTAGGTTAAAACACAATGGAGAAAACATAAGGTTCGGACTGCCCTGGAGTAGATGAAAATGCTAAGAGACACATTCGTTAAGGGAAAAGATATGCTAGATTTACACCTGAACAACAAGCGAAATATATCCAAAAGACCATGCAAAATAGGAAGAGGAAACGCAACGCACATAATACATCTCCGTACCTAAGTCATGGTTGTAGTATGTTCCATACTGCTAGGCCTAATTTGGGTTGGAAGGGCAGCTTTTGTGTTCTCCTTACCCTTTTAATCTAACTTAGCAAGAGAACTCCAAATGAAAAAATCGATCGACTTCAAGTACCAAATAAGCTGGCGTCTTAATAATCTGATGCCTTGGAAGGTTGAAACTGAGGTTATCAAGATGCAAGAAGGAAGAAGAGGATCAAGCTCGAAAAGTGAAGCACAAGACATGGCTATAAAAATCCTACATCTGTGGTGAGTCTGATATCTTGTTTGATGAAGATTCGAACCATTTTCTACATATGAGTGTTCCTGCCTTTATTAAATTGTTCAAATTTTATATTCTCTTTCAAATCCAGTAGAACATCTGTTAGATCGTTTTCACTTCATTACGTGCAGTTCAGACCTTCAGAATTCAATTCAGATTGAGAATTATATGCTGGCAGCTGAACTAGGGGATATGCGAATCTTGAGGCATAGTCGCTTGTCGCTAGGGCAACAGCTCAACTCTATGAAAATGCTCAATATGCATTTCGGTCGGGCTAGAAAGTGAGGCACAAGATATTTGGTAATATTTCTTCTACCATTGGTACTTCATTATTGGTCTTTGGGAATAATGCTTATCTTCTGCACTCTATCTATAACTGAATTGTCAGAATTAAAATGCTAAAAGTTATGATTCACGTTCCCTTTAATCAACTGACTTAAGTTCCTTATCTTAAATCAACAGTCAGAATACAATAAATTGCACGAGCAACTGGCTCATTCTATTTTATCCGTTTCCATTGCTACAACAAGCACAAGAGTATGGGCTGTATGTACGACACCATACACAAATTAGGCACTTTAATAGCAACTTATTTTGGTAGAATATCATGATTCATGTGGACTTGGGTATGATTATTGGGTGTAAATATATCCAAACTCTAGAGGTCAAACAACCTTAAGTATTAGGATATAGTTTTTGGATCCCAAAGTCAGATACAAGTACATGGACTCATTTGGAACATGTAAGACATCGTATGTTGTATAGTAAGAGGTCAGGAGTTTTAAAAGATTTTTCAATTTTCCTCATGAGAAACCCCTATAGTCCACAAGGTTTGTGGTTTGATGTCAACATGCTCATCCAAATGCTACCTTAGAAATGGATTACGACCTATTAGAAACAGGTAGATGTTCATTTGGATTTTCTCCATTAAAAGGATTACTTTAATATCTAAGTAATGTAGATGTTTATTTGGATTTTCTCTATTACTAAAAAGATTTTCTTTAGTATCGAAATGATCGAAGCATAGTTGAGAAGACTTCGATGCAAGTTCACATTCTTCTTTGCTGGCAGAGAATCCTCTAAGCTTGGCCCTTTTCCTTTATAAACTCATTTTTTGCCATGCTCCGGCGTGGAGTTTTTTGTTTTGTATGTTCTTGACGTTTAGCTTGCAAGCTTTTTTTTTGGGGGTGGAAACTGTCTTCTATTCAGTTAATATCTTCTTAATTGTCAACTTCTTTTTATCCCCATTAATGAACTCTGTTATTACATGAAGTCTTTGATAGTTACCGGGGTGTGTCAGTGACAACACTTCAATAATGCACTATATTTTTCCTTCTTTTATTTTTCAAAATGTTCGAGAACTTTTAATTCAAAGTATCAGAAGCTGATTCATCATTTACCATTTTGCTGTGAATCAATTTCATGGAAGGATATTGCTAAAATCGACAAGTTGTCTTTTGTTCCTGAACAGCCGTTTTATCAGATTGAACTTCTCAAACTATTTGGTTTCACTTATCAGTGTGCTAACAATAAGGAACTCCCTTTTCAGTCTTTCTCAGCTTATAATCAGTGCATAGCTCTCTTGTCCTTTATGAAGCACTACTTACCGTTTTTCTGATTGGGACATGCAATGGCCCTGGTTCTGTATCCCACAACAAACCTTGAAAAGAGTATGCTGATTTTCTGGAGTATCTTTTATCTTTCATTCTGAGCTCTACAGCAGCAACAGTGTTTTATGCTTACCGACATGTTCGGTTCTGCGAATCATAAAAAAAGAAAAATAAAATAAAACATGTTCGTCTCATCTCTGTGGTTCCTATGTGCTCATGTCCTATATGTGTTCATCATTGATGTCTCCATCTCATCCATCTGTATGTGTGAAAATGCCTTTACTTTATCATGCTGTGAAGGAGTGAAACAAATCTATGTGATCGAGTTCGAGACAAAGAACGTGCACCGCGCACACGTGCTAATCATATCAGAGCCACAGACAAAAATGAGGATAATAGATAACAGGATGAGCCCAAACCATTCAAAGGTAACTCATTCTGAGGCTATCAAAGCAAAAGGAAAGGGGTCTCAGATGCAAGAATCATCAAAGAGTATAAAAATACTCATGTAATACCTGTATGGTTCCAAACATTGAGGTACAATTCTTATTCTTATAAAAAAAATCTTGAATCCATGTGTAGTAAACAGTACTTAATTACCTATTATATTTCTTGCTTCATGTAGGGAACCATTGTTGAATTGCCACCCACTCAATCAAAAAGTCTTCTGATGGTCACATGATGGCTTTACACATGTCAACTAAACTGCTTCTTTTGGCAATAAATCATATGCTTTGGCAATTGCGTAATGGATCCTCTCTTCGTGGAAGTAAACAAAAGCTTTTTGATTCTTTCCCACAAAAAAATAGTATCCCTAAGACACAATAATGTTATCACTTGAATTACAATGTTAGTGAAAAACTAGAAGGCAAACAACTAGCGAAATAACGAGGATCATGAATCAATGCATGAACGGCAAGTGGTGGTTGTCTCATGCGGTAGGGATCTTGTACTCCCCACAAGGCATCCCAAGTTCAAATCCCCCCTCCCCCTAGAGTTAGCATTTTAACGATTGACCAAAAAAATTTAAAAAATAAAAAAAGAATAAATGCATGAATGAAAGAAATAATGATCTGGAATAAAAATTGATTATTGGATTCAGAGGGATGTTCACCAAATTGGAATAAGTCTTATTTGTGTCTCCTCATCAAAATTCAAAAGAAGGGGACAATATATAGTGGTTGTGGATATGGTGCTTATTCTTCGACGCAATAATATTCCAAAGAAATTGGCACTAGACTTGGTTGACCGCTGGTTCTATAAGGCTTTTTTGACCAAACAAAATCCAGGAGCAAAAACAATTTGCATTTAGCATTAGGGAGAAAACAAAACGTATCACGTGCAACGCACGTGGCAAGACCGCTAGTTGCCCAAAATGCTTAAGTCCAAAATACTAGTACTTAGTAGCTTACATGATTCCTTGTACACCTTGAATCACCTATGTAGACTTCCAATGCAGGACGAGGTGTTAGAAACATCCCAACTTTATACTCTTGCATCCTCGTAAGGTTCAGCACTTAAGTTACCACGGCTTACCTGGGTCTTTCCCTAGTGGTCAGAGTCACCTACACACACAAGCATAATTGTTCTGGACTTTACCTCACCGTAGCAAACGGGCTACTAAACTTTTTTTAGCCCAAAAAGGTCGTGTACGCGTATTTCTCTGCCCCTCATAGACCATTGGCCCGGTTATTTGTTGAAGATTTGTTAAGGGATTTGTTGATGAAAAGAAGAAGTTATGGATGTGGCTTATCAAATTCAAGGTGTGTTCCACACGCAGCCCAAGTCATGTCTATGGCCCTAATCCCAAGTCAAGTCTTTGCAAGAACGTGGTGCCAACGGCGGTGGTAGCTATCAGATAACATGACCCATACATGTATATTTCATACATAGACTAGTTTACCTTGTGATGGGACCCACAAACGTCGTCTCGATTTGATTTTTTCATCGGGAAGAAATTAGCATTTCCCGTCTATTATTGGGTTTGCATTAGGAGCTGATAGGGCAGACTGGAGGGGCTTCATGAATATGTTTCATGTTTTAGTTCATGTCCTCTTCGCTTCCCTTTATTCTAGTAATCCTTCTTGTTGCTTTTGTTTTATATCTCTATTGGTTGATTTCTTGCGAATGTTTTTATGATTTTCTACGGCCGGGATGGCATCCTTTCTCTTTGTGATGCCGTCATGCCCATAGCGCTGTAATCCTATTTCATATTTCAACGATTAATAAATTCCTTTTGCCCAGAAAAAAAGGTTAAAAACACTCCTTTAGTACTATAATTTAGCTTTTAACTAGCCAATAAAAAATTCCCGTCAGTCAAGTTATATTTTTACCAGCTTGACTTGCAGAGCCAGGTCTATATCATAACCTTGAAGAAATTGTAACTGTATTTCTCTTTCTTATGTTGAAAGCAATAGAACTGAAGACTGTCTTGATGTAGAACAAGTAGTGGCCCAATTTTATGATCGGTTGGACTGATCGAAGCCCCGGAGGCCCAAAAAACTGTTCATTGAAAATTACCAAATTCAGCAATTTATAGAGGAGCCCGGAACCAGCACAAACTTGATGGGCTGAAGTAGAATCGCGTTGCGGTCAAGACTCACCACCGTAAGTCGTGACTGATCGTGGATTTCGGCCAAATTCCTTCATTTGGGCCTTCAATTTAGTATTTTTGCTATTTTAGGAAATAATTAGAATACAAATTACTCTTAGCATATAATTCCATTTTTATTGATTCCATTTTTAATCAATTACAATTTCAGAGTTGATCTTTTTCTTTCTGTGGATTCAAGAACTTTTTCTTTTTGTGGATTCAACAACTCTCGAGGATTCGATACCTACCTTCGTTTGGAATAGTTCGTTAACTATTCTCTCGTGAATTCCGTTGTGTCAGTCTCACTAATCCGTGGAACATTATTGAAAGTCCCAAGGGTGGCATTTAGGTATGATTTTTCCTCTCCTCAATGCATGGCATATTTATGCGGGATCGGAAACTATTGAAATAAAACAGGCACCAAGAAAACAAGCACAAAAAATAAAAATGCACGCACAAGCACAAGGATTCTTTCGGCAACTCAAACTTGGATTCTCTAGCTTTACTTGAAATAATTTAGTCCGCACATTGGTTTTGAATTGAACCATGTCACCAACTCTTGCATTCTAAACTCTGGCAAAACCGGGTACCTTTCTCTGCATCAACATACCTCTTAGCTCGGCTTGTAGCTGAAGAAAATTACTATTACCCAAGTCAAGTTTCTGTTACTCATGCCATTCAAAACTATGACCTTACTCTTGTGCAAAGGAACTCATTCCACAACAATTGCTAAATCCTTAATTACTCTATTTTTCACTCTACTATTTTGGGCAATACAATCGAGAGGCTTCACCAATCACGAAACGTGGAAATGACACACAGTGAAAATCGAAGTTCTATTTTGCAGTCGTATTTAGCCATTAAAACTTGCACGAAGAGAAACTAATATGGTTTTAGGACATTGAATACCATGCCTAAATTTAGCTATCGCAAAGGCCAAAGAGGATGGAATGCCAAATATGTCTATTGTGAGTTCCTTGAATTCTGTTCATACTGTCCGGATGAGAGTCATGACACCATCCGGACGAGAGTGGCTGATGCAAGAAGGAAGCTCGCCGTACTTTCTGTCTGGACGGGTTTCATGACCGGAAGGTCAGGCACGGACAAAGTACGGATACAATTTCAAGTAGGAAATGCTTAGAAAGATTAATGTTCTAGTCTATTCTATATCTATCACTAAGGGGGTGTTCCGTTAACTTGGTTTTTTTGGTTTTTTGGCTTTTTTATGTGAGAGCTCGAAAAATGCGTTGGCTTTTTGTGATGTATTGTGAGGGGATGACCTGTCTCGAAAAATACAGTAAACTGACTTTTGACTTTGTGGAATGGGGCCTAAATACTTGTGGGATTCATGGTATAAGGGAGAATGACAACAGGACATGTCCCAAGTCAAGTCTTTTCAATTTGGCACGAAGCCACGAAGTGCTCTATTTAGATTCCTTCCCCTTTGCACACGGCAAACAAAAAAATAAAAAAATAAAAGATTTCTCTGAAATTATCACTGATAACAACTTCTTGACAAAAGTTGGAGTCTAAGATGTCAAAGCGAAAGGCTGGCCAAATATGCCCTTGACGGTTAGAATACGTTAAAGACCAAACAGTAATTTTAAGGAAAATACTAGTATTATACTAAATTCGTTTAACACACGATCACAATATTGCTTCCATTTTCTTATGCAAAGACTGCATAGAAGTTTACTTGGTTACTCTTGCTTGTTGAAATTTAAGTTTGAGAAACACGTATAACGTAATCAACACTTTATTTCCAATTCAAAATGGGTCTCATACAAATGATTGGAGCCGTTCAATATTCTTAAAACACTTTTTTAAGGGCCACTGCAAAAAAAATTAGCTCATTTTGACATCGGTTAGGCCTCGATCGATTATTTGCCAATTTCCTGTTAGTAAATTACCCGTAGTATCGATCATTTGTGTGGGATCCCGAATGGATCCCATAGAAGTAGTGTATGTTTGGTGTACACAAAAGTGTTGTACCCCTAGGATTTTCCGATATCTGATACCTCTCAAGTATTTGTGCTTCAAAGATGTCAGGGATTTGCCTAGACATATTTGAGGTGTATTTCAGTTCTAACCTTTTCAGTTCTAATCAAACAGACCTTGTGCATCATAGAGGATAATCTTGCTGTTATGTACTGCCTCTATAAATACATCTCCATTCACTTAAAACTCTTCATTCCCACACCCCCACAACTGCCTTTCGTAGCTTCTTTGGACCAAACCAACAATGACACTACTTCCTAGCCAGGTCGTTTCATTCCAATGTCTTTTTGTCTTCTTCGTCATACTCACATTGGTCTTTTCATTCGGTTCCACTGCTTTTTCTTCTTCTGCAACTGGCAAAGAAGTTGGAGAAGAAGGAATGCAAGCAGCAGCTCTCTTGACGTGGAAAGCTAGCCTTGACAACCAAAGCCAATCTCTCCTGTCATCGTGGGTTGTCGGAAGCGACCACTGCAATTGGATTGGGATTGGTTGCAAAAAGGCTGGCAGAGTAATCACTCATATTGATCTCAAGAGTTATGGTCTAAGAGGTACACTTTCCAATTTGAATTTCTCATCCTTCCCTCATCTTCTCAGCTTTGATCTTCAAAACAACTCGCTTTATGGGACCATCCCTTCCCGCATTTGTAGCCTTTCAAGACTCACCCATCTAAGCTTGTCTGCCAACCATCTCTCTGGTTCAATTCCACTTGGAATAGGCCACTTGTCTAATATAAAGACCTTGGAGTTGCACCACAATAAAATAGCTGGCTCCATCCCCCAGCAATTAGAATTGCTTATTTCTCTTATTGAGCTCACTTTGTATTCGAACAATCTCACAGGTTCAATTCCGGCATCTATAGGGAATTTGTCAAACTTAACTACTCTTGATCTTTCAAACAATCATCTTTCTGGATCAATCCCCGAAGAAATTGGGAAGCTAAGGTCTCTCGTTTATCTCGACCTCTCAATGAACAATCTCACTAGGACAATCCCGGCTTCTATAGGGAACTTGATCCACTTAACCACGCTTTACCTTTGGGAAAATCATCTCTCTGGGCCAATCCCTGAAGAAATTTGGATGCTAAGATCCCTCACTGATCTCGCACTCAATGCGAATAGTCTGACGGGGACAATCCCGGCTTCTATAGGGAACTTGGTCAACTTAACCAGCTTTTACCTTTGGGGTAATTATCTCTCCGGGCCAATCCCCAAAGAAATTGGGATGCTAAGGTCCCTCACTGATCTCGAATTCAGTGGGAACAGTCTCACAGGGACGATCCCGGCTTCTATAGGTAACTTGGTCAACTTAACCACACTTTACCTTTCCGAAAATTATCTCTCCGGGCCAATCCCTGAAGAAATTTGGATGCTAGGGTCCCTCACTGATCTTGCTCTCAATACAAACAGTCTCACAGGGACGATCCCGGCTTCTATAGGGAACTTGGTCAACTTAACCTCTCTACAACTTGATGAAAATAATTTTTCTGGATCCATCCCTGAAGAATTTGGAATGTTATGGTCCCTCATTCACCTCACATTCTCCAGTAATAATATTTCAGGAGGGATACCGCCAGCAATGGTAAAGGCAACTCAACTATGTAAAATTGATCTATCTTCAAATCATCTAGTTGGAGTGATCCCGAAGGAATTCGGTAGTTTGGTTTCCTTGTTCGACCTTAACTTGAATGATAACAAACTATCAGGTAACATTCCTCCAGAACTCGGCCGTCTTGCCAACTTAGAGACTCTAAATTTGGCAGCAAACAAACTAAGTGGCTCAATCCCTCGAGAGTTAGGGTATTGCATGAAGCTATGGAACTTGACTTTGAGCAATAATAGACTTGGGGAAAACATTCCTTTGGAACTAGGTCAACTCCATGTCCTTCAAAGTCTTGATTTGGGGGATAACTTGCTACATGGTGAAATACCACAGCAGATTGGAGCAATGCAAAGGTTAGAAACACTAAATCTCTCCCACAATGAGTTCTTTGGTTTCTTCCCAGCTTCTTTTGATAATATGGTTGCCCTTTCATCAGTTGATGTATCTTACAATCAACTAGAGGGTCCTCTTCCCCGCATAAGAGCCTTCCAAGTGGCTCCATTTGATTCATTCCGAGGTAATAAAGGTTTATGTGGCAATGTTACTGGTTTGAAGGCTTGCCAACTTCATGGGGTTCCTAAAAATAAGGAAAAGCAATTGGTGCTACTAATTGTACTTCCTGTTTTTGGATTTCTGCTTCTTTCCTCATAGTCCTCAGACTTTTCTTGTCTTGTCATAAGAAAAAGAAGAGTTCAACAAATGAGCCAAGACAAGTAAATACTCAAAATTTGTTTGCAATATGGAGCTATGATGGAAAAATGGTGTATGAAAACATTATCGAAGTGACTGAGAACTTCAGTGCTAAATATTGCATTGGGGAAGGAGGATGTGGTACTGTATACAGAGCTGCCCTGCCAAATGATCAGGTAGTTGCTGTGAAGAAACTTCACTCATCATCAGATGGCGAGTCGTTTGATCAAAAAGGCTTTATGAGTGAGATTAGGACATTAACAGAGATAAGGCACCGCCACATCGTAAAGCTATACGGGTTTTGTTCACATCCAAGACACTCTTTTTTGGTGTACGAGTTCTTGCAAGGCGGAAGCTTGGGGAAGGTATTGGCCTCAAATGAAGGAGCAAGGTTTGATTGGAACAAACGAGTGGATGTTGTTAAAGGTCTGGCAGATGCTCTGTCCTACATGCATCATGATTGTTTACCTTCTATCATCCATCGCGACATATCGAGCAAAAATATTTTGTTTGATTCTGAGTACGTGGCTCACATCTCTGATTTCGGTGCGGCTAGATTTATGAAGCCTAACTCTTCCAATTGGACTTCATTTGCAGGAACCTTCGGATACGCTGCTCCTGGTATATTTCTTTACTGCAATTTTATTTTCTCCAACCCTTAACATGGTAATTTTAGCTTTTACAACAATCAAGAATGTTGCAGTCAATGCATAAGACATTGAATTTCCCTCAGCGGCAAAGGCTTGACCTCTAATGCATACTGATCACTCATGACATTACTCATAACGGCTTCATAAGACTTTATTTAATTCTCAATTGTGTATCATACACTCTCATAATTTAGTAGTATGACTTATTGTTCCCTCGGAAACCATGTACCTTTTTTAAGATATTCTTATTTATTAGGGTTGTTTTGGTAAAATAATCCGAGCCAGATTACTTTTTTTTCTTTATTTAATTTTTTTCGCATTTGTTAGTTTTGCATCAATATTTATGGATTGTTGATTCGTCTTGACGAAAGAAACCTAAAAAGTAAATAATTATTGGATAATTTGTCTTTATTCACAAAAGTTTTATTTTGGCTAATAATTTTTCTTTTTAGATTCCTCTCATCGAGACAGACCAATAATCCAAAAATAATCAACGCAAAACTAAGAAATGCAAACAAAAAAAAAATTGAATATGGACAAAAATAATCCGGCTCAGATTATTTTGCCAAAACAACCCTTAGTCAAGTCAGGATTTAATGTCATACAATTTTTGATCTTTCTGACTAGCAAAAAGTAAAATAAAAAATTCCTCCTTCATGAGTTTGAGTTAAGTATTAGCTTATTGATCCTAGAATACACAGAACTGAAAGGGAGTGTATCTATACTTTGGGACATAACCAATTCCTGTAATGTAGCTTGAACATGCTTCTCCCCTTCCTTCCATCAAACCCCGTTTTTAGTCTATTATTTACTTCTCTTGTCATTTTTTTGGGGCAGAACTTGCATATACAATGGAAGTGAATGAGAAATGTGACATTTATAGTTTTGGTGTGCTGACACTGGAAGTGATTAGGGGGGAGCATCCGGGTGATCTCATCACGTCTCTATCACTATCTTCTTCGTCATCGTCGTCATCAACAGGGCATGGGATTTTATTAAAGGATGTGTTGGACCAACGCCTCCCGCCGCCTCCAAATCATGTGGCAGGACAAGTAGTGGTTGCAGCAAAACTAGCATTTGCATGTTTGAATGCCAGGCCGCTCTCTCGACCAACCATGGAACAAGTTGCAAGGAAATTATCAAAGCCAAGGCAGTCTTTGCCAAACCAGTTTGACCTGATCACAATAGGGGAACTCCTTGATACCAACTCCTTCACTTCTTGAGTTTACTTGGACTTCAGCTCTTGTGGGTTTTATTTAACCCCCAATTTCTTACTGTGATTGTTCAATTTCACCCTTTGTTTTGTCTGCTTTCTGCGCTGTTTTGTGCTTTGTTGATGTTGAATATCAGGATATGATGTAAAACAGACTTTCATCCCAAAAATAAATGTCATGGAGGAGAGAAGAAATCCAACTTCTATGTGCGTCAATTATCTACTATTACATTGAAATATTAGCCAAGTCTTTTGGTGTGCAGATTAAAATGAATAAAATGAAGGGTGATCAAAATTTTCAGCCCTGTACAATAGACCGACATACCAAAAAACTACAGTGTCGGAGTTCGAACTGAAGAAGTCTCCAAATCAGTCCTTTGTACGTATTCCTTTGCTGTTGGATGACAGAGATGTAGGATTTTTTTTCCCTGCTCAAGAGAAATTGAGGCAAGAGTGGAATCTGGAATTCATGCAATGTGGAGTTCTGAATTTTGATGGATGAGAAATACAAAATTATAACTTAAGAAAGGCTAGCGTCTTGATTTAGGATTCGTGGATGAATTTACAGATGGAAGCGTAGTTTTTGATTTGCCTACACAAATTCAAGGTGAGTTTCACGTTTTCTTTTTGTTTAAGAAAACCTAGCACTAATTATCACTTCACACACAACCTAAAGCAAGCGTTAATTTTGCATGGAACTCGCATGTCAATGCTCCAAAGTCCAAGTATTTGCGCCAGACATCTGTGCAACCTACCTATACTGTGGTGCTCTGATCTGATATCGACGATGGAATGAATATCGAGAGAGAGCTCTGTGCGTAGCTTTCAGATAACATGACACATGTATGTTCCACACACATACACTAGTCTAATTCGCATGTGCATGAAAGGCTTTTTGATTTGATTTCTTCATCCGGAAGAAGTTAGTATTTCCGTACTTTGAAATTCCATAAGTTTACTTCAAATAATTTAGTCCACACCGCGGTTTTACTTGAACCACATTACCAACTCTAGCATTCTAAAATCATGACCCGATTCAAGTTTTTGTTAGGGCTAATATTTCCGCTTGACCCGAAAGTCTAATCTATGGGAGGCAATGAGTGGAGAAATGATGCAAAAATTCCAGAGGCGTCAAAACTGCTAGCTAGAAACTTTTTCAGTTTCAAAATTTTAGGATTACGGTACTTTAATAGAGAGACTTGTCTTACAATAGTTGTGACTTGTAGTTATGATTGAAAATAAGATTATTAATTTCAAGTTAAATGAGATCTATTGTGAAAAGGTAAACAATATCTGATTATTTAGTTAAATTGACACTTCCACCAATCATGCAACGCGGAGATTGATAAATTGTGAGATCTATGGATTATACAGTTAATTCCTTAGTATTTTTAGCCCTTCCCGTACATAAATTTAGCTATCACAAAGAAAATGGAATGCCAAATATGACCATAGAAAGATAAGAAATGACTGTAAGTTGGGCTATGAAACACTTCAATAAATTTCCTCTCCTCCCTCTCTTTGCGATCCAAACAAACAATAAATTTTTCTTTACGGGCAAAATATTGGAACTTCAACAAATTGGAGATGTACGTAGCATTTGTTTAACCAACTACCTTATATGTTGGTGAATTGCTTCCAGAATATTGGCCCTGACTTATGTAGCATCAATACGGATATGCGACACGAATTTGATACTCCGACATGTTTGAAAAATGAAGAAAACAACATACGTAGGTTGCAGTCATAAGCAATTGTGTAAAGATCATTTCTTCAACGACAGAGCTCACCATAAATCATTCGGCACTTCGCATACCAAACGATATATCTCAAATTTGTTTGCTTAAACTGATAAGTCTCAAACACAATATTTCTCCAATTGGTTTATTTATCTTCCATTGTAATCCATGACAGCTACAAGCCTCACAAGTATCATCAAAAGGGTAAATATAATCATGAAATGGCATAGCTTATCTTCGATAAGCACGGATTGTCTACGCTAAACTAACACTAAACTTGGGTCATAGGCACAACCCGTCTTCTCGTAGTATAAGCTATCTCAGCTCTGTAATCATACTTTATGTGAAAACTATTGCATGGCGTAGAGTTTGAAATCGCAAAAACAAACCCCCGATCTTGAATACTCAAGAAAATCATTTGACAAAATAAAAGATATGTAGCCATACAATTAATTGAAGAAGTGAAAGAACATTGTTGAAGATTTGTGGAAAAGAGGCAGAGCCTCTGCTCCTGGCATGGAGCCATGCCTCCTTTCCTCCTCTTGGACAGCTACTGCCCGATTTCCTCCCCTCTGGAGCTTTGGAGTTGCTCCAGTCAAGTCCACCCACTGAACTTGTGGGATTAAATAAAACAATGGGTGGAAAATGAGAGCTGCCACTTATTCATCCACTGAGTAGCTAAATGTGATACCCATACTTCTGGAACCTACAATCACAAAAATATAATAAAAAAGATTAAGTGGCCTAAATGTGTACATTTAGGCACTTATCGGTGGGCTACGAAGATATCAAATCCAAGGCTATGTATGCAAAATCAGTTTCCCATGATTACAATTAGGACAATTCCTTGTTATCAACTGCTGGAGTTTTTGGATGGTTTCTGTTTCTGCTGCTTTTTTATATGATTCTTGTTATTTGTAGTGATGGCCATTATACTTCAGATAAGATTAAGAAGAATTTGAAAAAATACTTCAAATACTAAGTTTACAAAAGTAAGGTGAAAAAAAGTACCAGCAGTAAATTAGAAATGCTGCATAAAAGTAATCACCTTGTTAGTGGAAGACCCTTTGTACATTTAAGGAAGAATGGCAAACCAAGACAAAAGTAGTCATATCGGCAAGGATTGTCTGATACATAATTCTTCACATGACAAGACCAGCAATTGTCCCTTTCTTCCTACCCATGACTCACGACTGAGCATGATTACATTTCTTGGAAGGTTCCAACATAAAACCAATTGGCTATAGGCAGAGTAACGGGTAGATTATATTAACCAAGCTTGGGTGGTTTAGGTAAGCGATGTGGGATAAAGTCTAAGAGTATGACTTAAAGAGATCCAGTGTGAGTGTTAACAAACACGTTGTACTGTATTGAAAGAGATGATACTTATTAAACATGGTGCAATGACTCTTGTACTCTTTATACTGACTACTGATCAAACCGTATATCTCTTAACGCTTCCCCTCAAGTTGGAGCATAAACATCACGGTGTCTCAGTTTATTATATTTTGATAAATTGGATGAGATGCGATACAAATTGCTGCCTGATTGTCACAACATAGATTCATGAACAATTGCATACCGAACTCTATCTCGTTAAGGAATGATGCTAAAGTGAATTTGCAGTCTAGGCACAGCCTAAAGCAACCGTTACTTTCACATTGTACTCGAACGCCAACACTCCAAAGTCAAGTCTTTGCATCAGACACCAAGTGTTTTTTTTTTTGTACACGTCTCACTTAAGATATACACAGATAGGTCTACATGCAGCAATGGCATGAGCATTTTAACCCGATAGAGTTTTTACTTATATATATTTTTTTGTTGTATACAGTAGCAATTTATCACAGATTCCTTTGTCACTGATATTCCAATTTTGAGCACGTCTAACCAATCTTCGGTCAAGGTCCCTACTGGACTCCCTTAGCCGATGACTG
>JAXBDA010007279.1:0-18050 GCA_036023075.1 Gaultheria prostrata
TTTAACAAAAAAAATCAATTTCTTTTGGTGAAATTGAATTATCAATTATATGATTTATATCAAGTAAAAAAAGAAAAGAAGTCATGAACAAAAAAATAAAATTAAAAAAAAAATTATAATTATTTTTAGAGAGAGAGAGAGAGAGTTGGATAAAAAATAAAAAAAAAAACACCTTGAGCGCCCAAGGTAAGGTTAGGCGCCCAAGGTCCTCCCTGGTTTACACCTTGGCCGGGCACGACACGAAGCACGACACGACACGACACGAAGCACGGTTGGCACGGAAGTTGAGTGGCACGACACGGCACGACAATCACGTTTGACACCTCTACTGATGGCTTACTCAATTTTGCCCCCAATTTCAATCTCAGCCGTCCGTTTTACTTTTATGGTGAACATAACAAAATTTCCTCCATTTTGCTCTTTAGTCCCCAATTGTATTTGTGTTTTATCATTGTCAAATCCCCCAGGCTTTATTTTTTGCTCTTTAGTCCCCAATTGTATTTGTGTTTTGTCATTATCAAACCGCCCAGGCTTTATTTTTTTGCTCTTTAGTCCCAAACTGTATTTGTGTTTTGTCATTGTCAAACTGCTTTATTTATATAGATGAGAAAATATTTCTAAACCAGAGGAACTAAGTAAAAAAATACATAGCATGCGCATCTTTAATTTTTACCAACGGGCAAACATTACAATCATTTACATCGTGCGAGCACGTTGCCTACTACCTAGTAATTTAGAATGCTCCTTTGTGTTTGCCTCTCTCGTTATGGAACCCGCAAATGCCAATCGAATTGACATTTTGCGACAAATTAAAAGAAATGCTAGCATTTGCACTACTACAACAACATTATTATAGCATAGGCTTAATTGCAAGGATACCCCCTCAACTATCACATTTTGGCAACATGACCCCCTAAACTATTAAAATCCAGCAACTTCACCCCTTCTGTCCAAATCCGTTCAAAAAATTATTGTAAGATTTTGGACTGAAAATTGAAAATGTTGACTGAAAATGAAAAATTAACCCCAAAATGCCCTCTCCCCTAGTCATCTTATTCGTCCCTTTCCAAACCAAACCTAGATTTCAGACACCTTACGAGAACAAAAATCAAAATCGGAAATCAGAACCGAAATCACTTCACCTCGTCACTTCTCTCAACGACGCAAGAACCTAAATCAGAAACCCACAAATGAAAATTGGAAATAAAAAAAATCATAACAATATCAGCCATCAATACCCACAAAATTGAAATCGAAAATTGGAAGTCTGAAGACACACAAATTGAACTCAAACCCATGACGATATGAGATGGCAACGCCGGAGCCAAGGATAGATAAATCAAACCCCATCAGAATCCCACCTCCAGCGATAACGATGAAGCGAACAACATCATATCCTTCTCCTTGAACCCAAAAGCTAGTTGTCACTGAAAGACAACCGCTGGTTTTTTCTGCCATCATCAAAAGACAAGATGGAAAAAGAGAGGCGGGTGCGTTAGAGTAAATTTCCATACTGGAGAAGGAGCCGATTAAACTCGGAAGCGCCCGAAAAATGGTGCCAGAGACATCCATATCCAACAAATTAATTAAGCTCTTCCTTCTTTTAAGGATTTTGATTTACTAAATCCCTTTTTCTCTTTCGGCAGAACAGTAAGCAATTGATATCACAGGAGGAGCTCATTGGAGAAAGGGATTGATCCTCCACAAGTTTCAATTTCCAAGTTTCAGCTTGTGCTTTGTCAAAATTATTGTGAAAAGGTGGGTGTTTGGTGGGATTGAATATATCATTTTCCCTGACGTGGGTGTATTCGATCAATTGGTTTACAAGATTGTAAACCCGACGTGGAAGTCGACGTCTGCTCAACAGCTTGTGGCGCGTGATCGTTATGTTTCGCACGCTCTTCCCCATGGCAGACATACTTATTTGACCAATCTTTATCGTTTGATTGTCTGATGGGGATGTTCAAGGAGGAGGAGGAGGGTAGACATTTTCCTGAAAAGGGGAGTTTGGGATGCTCTTAGGTTCAGATTTTTTGTTTCGATTGGAAAGATGAGGGAGAAAATCGTGAGAGTGGGAGAAGGAGAGAAAACGTGGGATCGAAAAATTTGCTAAGTGTGGAAGGATAATAGCCCTAATTTCAACTGAGGGTATTTTTGTCTTTTCATATGTTGCTGTCCGAATGTTTAACAGATTTGAGGGGAGAGGGTGAAGCTGCTGAATTTTGATAGTTGAGGGGTCATGTTGCCAAAACGTGATAGTTAAGGAGGTGTCCTTGCAATTAAGCCTATAGCATAACAATTTGACAATATTCATTGCTATATTATAACGTTCTTTTTAATCCTTACATAATAGGTGGAGGTTAATAGGCATGTAGTGACAAATAAGTTCGGATATCAATACATATTTTACGGATATCAATATTTTTATGGATATCAATACGTTTTTTTCCAAATATAGATGCATTTTTTACCCATTATTGTGCACCCTATGGACTGGGATTATGGCTGCAAACGAGCCGAACTTTAAAATGTTCAGGTTCATTCGTTAAGTTTTTAAACGAACTCGAGGCGAGCTCGAGCTCACTAAAAATTTGACGAGTCGATCTCGAGCCGAGCTTGCCTAGGCTTGACTCGAACTCGAACATGTTCACGAGCCTTAACGAGTAAAAAATACTATATATTTATGCTCTCGTACAGGTCTAAAACCGTAAATAAATTTTTTATTTTGTACATAAATAAGCTCATACATATATAAAATCGTAAAAGCATATTAAAATCTTAAGTTTGTAGAACATTTAAAAGTTTATATATATATATAAGACATAAAATTTTCATTATGAACCTGTAAAAATTCTAATATGTTCGAGGTTATATGTGAAATTCTTACGAAATATATATGTAACTCTAGGTTCGCGAGCCCACTCGAGCCGAATATCGTCACGTTCAAGTTTGACTCGTTTATGGACCGAGCCTAACATTGGGGTCCAGGTCCGGGTCGTTTAGTAGACGAGTCGAACTCGAACAAGCTCTTACCGAATGAATCCTAGAATAGTTCGCGAACGGCTCGGTTCGTTTGCAGCCTTAGCTAGGATTAGTATTTTCCTTCATCGGCTAGAAACGTCGTCGTTCCTCTACTGGCCGATCCATCTAGCAAATTCTGTCTTCCCAGATTAGTCATGTTCAATTGGTCCATCGCTTCTGATCACCAAAAAAATTGGTCCATCGCTGGCGTCACTACTTCTCGCTCCACTCTCTCTAGAGAGAGAGAGAGAGAGAGAGAGAGAGAGAGAGAGCGGTTGTCCGATGCATTAAATCTCTGGGTAGAATAACGCGGTAAGTGAATTTCACTCAACCCTCTCTATCCCGCGGATCGTTCAGTCGTTTTGTTCATTGGAATCAAGATATTACTTCAGAGTAATATACGTATGATCTCTTTTCATTTGATGTTCATTAATTCCAGTAATGCTATCACCGTAGTCGTCGAACCCGTTAATTACTTCAAGATCAGTGCTTTGAATGCTAATTTTATTATTTCTTACTGCATACGCTGATACTCCCCAATATGTTCGATTTTCTGAAGTAATTCATGCAAAGTAGTGCTAATAAGTGTCTTCAAATATGTTCCAAATCTCTGTATTACGAGGGTTTTCGAAAAGGGGTTAAAAGAAATCTTTGAGTTGCCTAGTTGTCTTGTTGATTGAATTCCGCATTGGAGAGAGAGAGAGAGAGAGAGAGAGAGAGAGAGAGAGAGAGAGAGAGAGAGAGAGAGAGAGAAGTACAGGCCTTATATATGCCTAACAATCACGTCTACTGCCTTAAACCTTGTGCTTGAAACAATGCTTGGGGGCAAACCCATGTCGCGGTGTGGTGGTTGGTGTTAGTGAATGTTATAATTACAGCTGATATGACTCATGGGATCAATTTATTTCAGAATTCACAGACAGGCCTTATATGAAAAGACACCTCCTGTGACCATAGAAATGATCGAACCGCAACCATTTTCAAAAACTGAAATTTCTTATCGCTGTTTTTCTTTCTCGATTTTTTCTTGTTCATGGAGTTTATTTTATTATTTTTTTTGAGGAAATAAACCTCCATTTTCTTGGCATTCTAGAAAATTAGAGGGTGATCCGAGTTTGACATTGTTTGTGCAACGGCTGTTGGATAAAAAATGAATAATAGGCTCTATGAATCGTGCAGGTGATTATTCTTTACCAATCCAGTGCACACCATCTTCAGAAGAATCAGTAGGGGTGACTATTGGTTGTATTTGAAGCATTATGTCACCTTCTTGTTCCTTCACAGATTGTGGACCAAATTTATGAGATGCAATTCCTTTAGAGTAGTAGTAGTTTGACAATGGAACCAAGATCACCTTCAAAATATAAACTGCCAATGCTGGGGCTGATTTATAGCACCAGAGCATTAAAAATTGGCCTTTCCCTTTTACTCGGCCTGTTGTTACTCTCGGTTGGCATATATGTTGTTTTAAGATCAGGGAAGGATCTGTATGCGTCAGAAATAATGTATTTTACTGTGGTAGTGGATTGTGGTAGCACGGGGACTCGCGTAAGTGTGTATGAGTGGATGTCAAAAGGTGGATTAAGTGATCAAGACTTGCCTATCCTGATCCATTCTTATCCTGATAATTCAACTAATGCTCCAAGGAAAGACAGCTGTCAATATCACTGCATGCAAACAGAACCCGGTTTCGATAAGTTTGTTGGTAATTCTTCTGGAGTTAGGGCGTCGTTGGAGCCATTGATCCACTGGGCAGAACTATGGATACCTCCTGAAAGGCATGGAGATACTCCTATTTTTGTTCTAGCTACCGCTGGACTAAGGAGGTTGCCAAGGAAGGATGCTAGGAGGGTTTTGGAGGATGTAGAGGATGTTGTAAAAGAACACAGATTTAGGTATACGAAGAGTTGGATTAGAGTTTTGAGTGGGAAAGAAGAAGCTTACTATGGGTGGGTTGCTCTGAACTATAAAATGGGGAGCTTTAACAAGTCCTCAAGGTTGCCCACTTTGGGACTTCTTGATTTAGGAGGTTCATCTTTACAAGTGGTGTCGGAAATAGATAAATCGGATGAAGATGAGTTCATTATGAAATCAAAGATTGGGTCCTTTGAACATGAACTGCTAGCTTACTCCTGGCCTGCATTTGGTTTGAACGAGGCATTTGACAGGACAATCGTAATGCTGAGTCATTCACAGGCCCTAAGAGAAAGCATCAGGGGTACCTTTGAAGTCGGTCATCCTTGTCTGAGTTCCAGCTTTATGCAAAGTTATTCTTGTAAAGGTTGCTTTGGGCTAGCTTCTAATGATTCCAAAGGTTTCAATAGTCAAGTACAGAGAAACGAATTAAATTCAATAACATTAGTTGGAGAACCAAACTGGGAGATGTGCCAAGTTCTTGCAAGGGCTGCTGCTGTCAATTCAAGCAGTTCAGATTCTTCAGACTGGTCTTCACTAACAGATAGTACAAAATGCAAATCTGGCTGGGCTTCTTTAGGTGGTTAGTTACATGTTTTCTATATCTATAGATTGCACATTCAACTGTCAAACATGGTCGTTATCTTTTAAGTATTTTTTTATATCTATGCTGTCTCGCTTCCGATGGAAATATATGAGCAATGCATTTGAAGTTCTTTCCTACTTAGTTACAATGAAAGGAGGATGGAAGAGTCAACATAGTAGAACCAAGAGAAGTAACACCACCTCCAAAAGGCCCTTATAAGCTTGATAATAGCACCTTACATATTCCTAGTTTCCTGCTGTTTAGAAGATACTATTTAACTGTTCTGGTCTGATTACTGCAAAACTTATATTCTAAGACTCAGAAAGTGCTTGCCCTTTTTGGCTGTGTGTTATGTGTTTTTTTTTTTAATTTGGCTGTATGTTGTGTTGCAACCACCTCCGTGACCATTTTACTTACTCTATTGCAAAAGTTTCTCATTGGACCACTTGAAGTTGAAACATTTGTGTTATCGAGTCAAGTTAGACAGAGTAAAACATGCTCTCAGTAAAATCCAGCTGCATTAGATGAGGTTGTAGTTATAACTTATAAGTTCTCGGATAAAGAGTCAGGTGGAAGCAGGGGACTTATGTAGGGTGGTTAATGCTTGGCTTGTCTTGTCTTGTGTATAACATGCATGATATATATTTCTTAAGATTAAGATCACTTCTTCAGTAACTGAATTCCGACAAAGGTATGATAAGCCATCATTTGGAACGTAATACAAAAATAGTATTGACAACATCAAAGATAGAAATATGCCATCCTTTTTCTGTTACGAAAATATGTTTTACTGTTAGGTTGGTATTATATAGTGGTTTTTTAAATCAAAACAACCCCTGCCCCTCCTATATGCTCAGGCAGGGGGTGTCTATGTTATCAGAAGTTGTTAGAGCTGTATGCTATGTGTAAGTAACTTGCCTGACAGCAGGATCATTGGAGTATTACTACCACAAGAAGTCTTTTATTGATGCAAATAGTCATGCGTGTGAATATAACTTCGCGCATGCGGTTGGGCACAGCCCTCATTTCAGTCTTGTGAAGATTCCCTAGGAGTAACGTGACTCTAACTGGTTATTTATTTGGTGTTCAAAGCGATAAAATTACTTTCCTATACATCCCTCCACGGCTCCACCACTTCCAAAAAAAAGAAAAAAAGTTTATCAAAGCAGTGAGAAGGATTAACTTGGTTGTTGGGTACTCCATATAGTTTCTGAAGACAGGAACGTATGCTGAGAATCTTGTTTCCAAACCTAACCAAACCAAACCAAACTAAGCCTTATGTAACCAAATCAATTGGGGTCGGCTACATGAATCCTTTTCCTCCATTGAGCTCTGTCAAGTGCTGCTTGCTCACTTAGCCTAGTGGACCGAAATCCTTGCGCACTACTGCATCTAAAGTCAATTTGGGTCTTCCCCTCCCCGAAGCGTTGCTATGCAAAGCTATCATATCCACTCTCTTAACTATTGCATCCGCCGGTCTACAATAGACATGCCCAAACCACCTAAGCCTATTTTCCCTCAACTTCTCCTCTATAGGTACTACACCTACTATCTCGCAGACTGTTTCATTTCTATTCCTATCTCGTCTAGTCTTACCACACATCTACCTCAACATTCTCATTTCCGCTACACTTATCGTGTTCACCTGCTGTTTTTTAATAGGCCAGCATTCTGTCCCGTAAAGCATCGCTGGTCTTATGGCAGTTCTATAGAATTTTTCTTTCAATTTTGTGGCTACCCTATTGTCACACAGTACACCAGTAGCGCTTCTCCACTTGAGCCACCCCACTTAGGTTAGACACTGCCAGTCCCATCAATTCGAAATCCTTCACAACAAATATTCACAATTCACGACTTCAAGTTTCTAAGACTTGCATTTCATTTTGAACCACCATCATAATGTTCCTTCGTCCTGGCTCATTACAGGGTAAGCTCTTTCTTCTTTAAGTTGGTCCCCACTGCCCACTTAAATGGATCAAAAAATCTCAATATATTGTGGAAGGCTTGGAAGTTCTCTATGTAGACGTGTCTGTGCAGTACATTTGATATATTTAAATAACTTGTCATGTAGGCCTTAATCTAAATGTGAAGATGCGCTGCTGATTTTGTGGTCTAGGCCTTAATCTGCTTCTGAATATTACTGCTGCGATCTCGCTTCAATCAATATCTCCTTATGAGAAGCATTGTGCATCATTTTTTAGGGTAACACACAAACAATACACCCACTCAGCAAACAACCACTACTAGCCCACACCAGCAACAAACAGGGACACATTCCTAATCCCAACAGCATTACTCTAGCAGCTTCAAAGATACTTGTACTGGTTTTATATTGTATCTTCGTGATAGATAAAATTTCTTTTGCCGATCAAAAAAAGCCTTAAAGATACTTGGAGAGATAAAGCCAGTCTAATCAAAGCAGCCGATTCCTTAGAGATGCAGTTTTGAACATCTCCTTCTACTTAAGTACTCGTGTCTCCATTTTTAAACTTATGTTTGGCACCCTTGGGTTCTCGTTGTTTATCAACCCAAACACAATCATGGTATCATACTTTCATGCTTTTTACTAAGCTATGGTTGCTACGGGAAAAATGACGAATCAAAAGCGGGAAATATGCTGTTGTTCATGAATGCATTCTTAAGTTTCTTCTTGTAGCTTCTAACCATGGCTCATCCCATATTATTGAACTCGATATCATCTGTGGTACCAAAATCAACGCATATAGTAATCATGTTTTATTACCCGTAGGTTTCACTCGAAGGATGTGTGCCATTGTAGCTTCTGTGTACCTGCCTCTTATGAAGTCATTAAATTTGCTGCATTATTTTGTTTTTATCCGCCATATTTTCAGCTTTTGGTACCTGTATATACTTGTTATGGTGACTTTCTCACAATTATATATTCCAAGAAGAAAATTGAAGACAATAGATGACAACGCAAGAACTTCAGTTTTTAACTTTCCATTTCTTTCCTGCAGGCAGTAAAACACTTAATTTGAAAGCTATCACCCACCATGTTGCACGCTTTCATGCCTTGTCTGGATTTTTTGCTGTTTACACCAAGTTAAATTTGAGCCCAATGGCAAATTTGACGAAGATTTGGGAGAAAGGCCAACAGTTATGCTCAAGTCAGATCAGTATTTCTGGAAACCAAAATTATGCTGCGCAATATTGTTTCCGGGTGCCCTATTTGGCATCACTCATTGAGGATGCTCTTTGTCTGAGCAATAAGGAGATAATTTTTGGTCCGGGAGATGTTTCTTGGACGTTAGGAGCTGCACTGGTAGAAGGGAAGTTCTTGTGGGTTAATTCTAAAGATCAGGGCAACATTGTACACAAAAACAATAGATGGGTTATCTTTTCTTCCATTTTTCTTTTTGTCGTTCTGGTATCCCTACTGTTCATAGTTTATCGTTGTCAACTCAGGTTCCCGATGCCAAGCAAGAGGGTTGCTGCTATTGGGTTATCTCTGCCATCATACGTTCATTCGAAACAACGCCCATAACTATTTTTTGCTAGTGTACATTTTTATCAACGAATTCCGTCATTTTTTTCCCCTCGTTGGAAGTTGGTATTAGTTGTAGTTAGTGAGATTTGTACCCAGCGTACATGGTGCCTACCAAGAGGCTACCACTCCACCTGCAATTCTATCATGTGTTGATTGCTTAAAGGATCATGTGGAATGGTTGCGGAGAAGTGTTGCGCAAATTGTGCAACTGGTTTTTTTTTTTGGAAAATCATGTCAGTTGTTCCTCTCCCTCTCACTAAGCTATTGTTTTTCTTACGGTGAAAATGGGAAAAGGGTTCTCTCTCTCTCTCCCTCTCCCTCCTGGATAGCAAATATTCCTGTCAAGAGAGAGGTGGAAAGTTAGTCAAGCCCGGACTAACTTGACTTGACTACATATCCAGATATTTCGAGAGAGAGAGAGAGAGAGAGGTGGGGAGTTTGCTAAGCCAAAATAGGCCTTAACTTTACTTGACTACATATCCACAGCAAAGAAAAGAAAAGAAAAGAAAAGAAAAGAAAGCAAATGGTCAGTTATTTTTCCTTTATCTACCCTTCTGCCAATGGCTAAGAAAATTGGAGAACTGCATTTTCCTTCTGTTGATATGTGGTGTACGCCTAAAAAACTTTCGTTACCTTAGTATTCCGACAGAAAAATTACTAGCCATTATTTCATGCCTTTTCCTTAGCTGTTAAAGCGTTTCTAATGAAATTATTTCCTTTTTCTTTAGAGGTGCTAGTGTGTGTGGTGTACGCGTGCACGTGCGCATTTGTGTGTGTGTGTGTGTGTGTGTGAGAGAGAGAGAGAGAGAGAGAGAGAGAGAGAGAGAGAGAGAGAGAGAGAGAGAGAGAGAGAGAGTTCTCTTTGACTGCT
Source organism: Gaultheria prostrata (assembly GCA_036023075.1). NCBI lineage: Eukaryota > Viridiplantae > Streptophyta > Magnoliopsida > Ericales > Ericaceae > Gaultheria > Gaultheria prostrata. The sequence continues at coordinate 9,901 of JAXBDA010007279.1, forward strand.
GGGCAAAACAAGGGAGTGGAAATTTGTTCACCCTCTCACTAGGTGAGGGTGAACAAATTTGCTCTCAAAACGAAGCAAGATTCAAGGGGTAATTTCAAGAGGTGGATGAATAGTTAACTTTCTTTGTTCATTAATAAAATCTGGACAATTCGAATTCAAATTTTTATTCCCATTCACTTGTGTTCCTATCAGCAACCTGAGGAGAGTTGAAATTGAATTTTATGTACCGAGTAAGTTCAAGAAGACCACATACAAGGACAATAGGACATGATCCAGTATTACTTCTTGGTATTTCTGACTTGATGTTCTGAACCAGAAACGTTTGAAAGAAAGCTACACTTGGGCGTTCTGCAACGTCAAGTCAAACGCCACGATAAGAAAACAATGCACGAGAGCATTCCTTGAAATTGTGAAAGCATGAACATCAATACGTTCAGTACAGTTTATTTTATGATTGATACTAATGTATCCTGGATAGGTTGAGAGAAAAGCTTCAGATTGCATGGATAAGACTCGAATTCTGGCATATGCTCTGATAAGGGAGCACATCTTCCCCAGGCAAATGTAAACGAAATAACTAAGTATGCTGTTAAAGTTTGGTTCGATGATGATGATGTGTTTCCGGGTGCACAAAGGTAAGGTGTTTTGCAGATACTCCAGTTATCATGGAAAACAAAAATGTTACAGAACTTCTAAGAATAGACTAGCTTGAGGATGAAGACCAGCATCTTTGAGTGTCATTCCCATTTGATCAACCCCGTAGACTTTTCTTGGGAAGCTTGAAATCAATCTGTAGTTCCCAACTCCAGGCAACCCCAGTGAATCAATATACCGATAAATCGCCTGAACCTTGTCTGTGGAAACAAAGCTTTGCTCTCTCCTTTCCCCATTTGGAAACCGTATCAGTATCTGAAGAATCATCAACAAATTTACAAATCACAAAAATTAATTGACACACAAATCTACTCGAAAATTAAGCAATAAACGAGATTTGGTTCTACGGTTATACCTTGGTGACCTGAGCTCCATTTCCTTTGCTTGGAATATCTGTACCTCGAGTTTCTCTACTAGTAGTTGCTTCTTTCACTTTACTAGTCTGGTTTTTTAGGGGATTCTGTTTATGCTTCTGACTGTCTACTTGTTTTTGAACTCTTTCCTGTGAATGCGAGTTCTTGATTCTCTCTTTTTCCTGGAATAGGGAACAAATTAGAAAAAATAGTCAAATCGATAAATGAACAATTCGACTGGAAATAAGGCATGCCATATTTTGTACACAAATGCACCTGATCTATATGAAGAGCAGCAAAATATGCTGCATCTTGTTCTTCTCTCAACCGCTGATTTGCCCTTCTCTTTTCTTCTTCCTTGGCATGTGCACTACCGAAAGCCAGTCCTTGCTCCTCCATTGTCTTTTGCAGGATCTCTACCAATTCAGCTGGGGAAACTGGCCCCTCTATCTGTACAAGGAAAATATCCAGTTTTCTATGAATTCTCATGGCTCATATATTGCATATACATTTCTAACGAAAAATCCTCTTTTCTGTATATTGGTCGCTCAATATCAGTCTAGAACCTGAAATGCGTCAAAACATTTCAAAATGTTCCAAAGCAAATAGTTTCCAACAGATGTCTATAATTGAATTCACCCTATCTTAGAGTACCCATTTGGGGGAACGTCCAGTGCCAACGTCACTTCGAATATAAGATGGATTATTCCACTTGGGTAATAACCCATCTGCCAGATCTATTCACTCTACCAATTACCGGTCTGCATTTGGTGTATCACAAGGGATTCGACTTTTAATTGACTACTACACACTGGATCGAAAACAATGATTGAATGAGGTATTCAACTTCTGGGATGAGTCGAAATAGAATCTTTATTTTGTTTTCATTTCGGTAAATTGCATATGATAGAAATGTTTCATAAAACTCACCTGTTGCAGGACTGCTAAATTTTCACCAGGAGCAGGAGCCACAACTGCACAAAAAGGGAAGCTAGGAGGCTGCAATGTATTAGCCATGAACAAACCCTCCCCTCCATTAGCAAGTCCACCCCAGCAAACAAAATTTGCATCAAGAAACTGCACCACAACTTCTGAACACAAGGTCTCCCTACAAAAAGACGTCGCGAATGGGTGATCCGGTGAGTGAAGGTACAAGAACACAAACTTGTGCTCCTCCTCAGCTATCCTGAGCGCCTCCACGAATCGACAAGCGTAGAAGAAGGGATGCAATGTACCAAACTGCCCCTCAAAGTTGGTTAGAAAAGCCCATTCATCTTGAATAATTGGTGGTTCTTGTGGATATGGCATAGGAAAACTAGAAGGTAAGGTTTGGTTTCTTCTATGGTTATTGATTACCCTTGAAAAACCTCCTAAAAGGGTTCTAGGGAGGCTCACCATTCGTCGAACAATCCCATTGCAGAAGGCCTCCCCTGTTGATCTTGCATTTCTACTCATCATTTTGGCTATGTATCTTGCTTGGGAGTAGTGAGTTGAAAATCACTGCAAATTTTTCCAAGTGGTTTTGGCAAGAAGCAAGAGATCTATCTACTTTACCAGTAATAGTGCAATGGGAAAGAGATTTGTTGTTGTCAATTATTACTTGCCAAAATAATCAACCTAATGATTCTTTTCTTCTGTTGAATTTACTTTAAGCCAAGTAAATTAGGGAATGTGGTGGAAGAATGTGAAAATGGTTCGTTTTTTTTTTTTTTTTGGCTTATCTACTATTTTAGTCCCTATAAAATACACAAAGTTTCAATTTCATACTTGCAAAATATTTTGTGTCAATTTCATCCTTATAGTTTCAGACGAATTTCAATTTTGCCCTTCCATCAAATTAATGACGGAAAATGCTTATGTGACAAACGGAAAATGCTTAAAATAAAGGAAAAATACTTAAAATACTGGAAAAAATGATTAATCTCCAAAAAAAATGACGAAAATTATAAAATACAGGAAAAAAATCATTAGACAAATTTCTTAATCATTCGTATCGACGAGAGGAATAACAAAAGTATAAAATATGGCTGAATTTTGAAAAAGTTCATATAAGACGACACTTTTTTTTTTTGAAACGGCAATAAAATTTGTTGAAGAAAATTTGACAATGGGTACATCAAGTTGGAGGGAGAAAAGAGAGGACTCAAACCAAGGTTGGAGAAATTAAAACACCCCTTGGGCCAAAGCCGAGACTTTATAACAAAAAAAAAAAAAAAGCTATTTGGTATTCTTTCGTCTTTGGAAAATCTTTTTATCTAATTCGGCCCATATTTATCGACTAGAGGAATTACTATTTTTTTTTTATATCAAGTGTCGGTCTTATATGATTTTTTTTTTTTAACTTCAACCCATATTTTTAGATTTCTGATTCCTCTCGTCGATACGAATGATTAATCTCCAAAAAAAATTCATTAGAAAAATTTCATAAACTTTTTGTCTAATGGCTTTTTTCCGGTATTTAAAAAAAAATTTGTAATTTTTTATCATTTTTTTGGAGAATGATAATTTTTTCCGGTATTTTAAACAATTTTTTTTTGGTATTTTAAGCATTTTCCGTCATCAATTTGACGGAAGGGAAAAATTGAAATTCGTTTGAAACTATAAGGATGAAATTGACACAAAATATTTTGTAAGGACGAAATTGAAACTTGGTGTATTTTGTAGGGACTAAAATGGTAGATACCTTTTTTTTTTTTTTGCCATTCGATATACATCAGTGGGGTTTAGCGAGGGGAAGTTAATGAGTTAGTCCAGAGGGGTCTAGAAGCTATCCATAGTCCTAAACCCCAAATCCCTCTGCCGAGGCTCGAACCCTGATCTCGCTTGTAGGAGAACTAGGAGATAACCGCTAGGCTACATATCCTTGGTTTTCTTTTCTTTTTTCTCTTTGGTCAGGTAAAAGAGGATGCCTTGCTTTTGAGAATTCTTTGACTGTTGTGGATATATGCTGATAATATGGTGTCATCGATGTCAAAAGTGAGGAAATAGTGCAAAAGAACTATGATGGATAGCTATAGATACATATAGTGGTGCACAGAGAATCATATTCCATTTATCTGCTAACTGCCCTTTTATGAGGTTAAAGTTGGAGAACATTCTTTGCTTGAATAGTGACAAATTATTGTGAATTCCAAATTTACAATTACCAGAGTGCCGAGTAAATTATTGCATCCTATGTTATCAATATAATCCCAAGTTGCGTTATTGGTAGTCGAAAGCAAGGCTTATAAAATTTTACATATGTTCTGTTTGGATGACCGAAATCTTTAGTAAGAACAAAAATATGATTATCGGAAATCAAATTCATAGGAATAGGATACATGGAGTAATTTTATTTTGGTGTTTGGATTAATTTAGCAATCTTACGCATGAAACAATTATTATTTGGAAATTTATTCAAGTCAACATTTCTTTTTCTTTAATAAATGAGTCATGAATCTAAGATTCTCATTGGGTAAGGGAGGGATTAGATTCTCACTCAGTTTGATAATGTGATTCCTCATTGAATATATCATCAGGAATCACATTCCTATTCCTGTCTCTTCAAAACATCGGAATCATAGATGTATAGCATCACTTTCTCGTTCTTGTCTCTTCCAAACATTGAAATTATGGACAAAAATGTATCACATTCTCATTTTCCCTCAAGATTATCTCATCCAAACTTAGCTTAAGGCGAGAATATAAGATACATTAATGCTATATACACACCTTCTCATACACACTTTCGCTCACACCCACTTTGGATTGTTGACACGTGTCCTCTCTCTCTTGACTTCCAAAGTGGGAGGACACTTGTCAACTATCCGAAATGAATGTGAGCGGGGGTATGAATGAGAGAATATGTATGTAACATTACTCTATAAGATATGTTGGTTCAGTCATTTAGTAATTTGGGCCGTGATACGCTTCTCATGAAGCACAAGGCATGGAACTCAAATCCATGATGGATCCCGTTGGCCCATTTTTATAGGTGTTGGACGGTGGTACTATATTTATCCAAGAAATAATTGGCGCAAGTCTTAGATACCCTCATCAGTCATCACCCCAAAAAAAAAAAAAAAAATTAATAATAATAAAAAGAAAAGGAGGAAAATGATATAATTGAAAGACTATCAAGTCTCTTCAATTCACTTTCTCGAAATGGTTCTTATAAGTCAAAGATCCGTAAAAGATCATTAACTTGAAAAGAAAATCAAACTCCAGAAGCTTCTTCAGACTCTAGTGTCCTCGTTGTTTACCCAAACAAAACGAACTTTTTATTTATGTACTTGTGGTTCACTTGTGCATCACATTTGAGATTTTGGGTTGAAATCCCCTTTATTGAATGGATTGAATCCATTGCCTCCCTTATTGTATGAATCAGTACAAATAAGTGGGTCATTTTTATGTCTAAAGTAGACGGAGCATTAACGGTGTTGAGGATTGTAATCGAAGAGAAAGCTCAAGTTTTAAATGTTGCAATTGAAAGTCCAGGATTTATGTGTTACAAGGCTGAAACCTAGGTCTTTTTTTTTTTTTTTGGTAATTTGCCTCCCATTTTTGTCAATCTTTTAATCAACTTCTCTCCCTCCTTTAGCCACACAATAACAAAGCAAAATGTTCAGTTTTTCTCCTCTTTGTCCAACAGCTGGATCTCATGTCATATACTTCTATCTTCCAGTGGAAGTCTTCTATAACTTGAATGTCCAAATTCTTACTGGAGCTACTACTAGGTCTATCTAAAGCTACACTACTCTATTTTCAGCCTTTTCATCCATAAAGGTAGTGAAAAAGAGAGACCCATTTTATCCTTTATGTTGGGCTTGTGAATCCTACTTCAAATTTTTAGTTGCGCTTCGCTGAGGGCTCGGTAATTGTTACATAACAGTCAACCTAACTTGTAACTCATTTTTCATTAATTCGATACATAGTGAATACTGGGGTGGGCCCTGAAAATACATAAAATTCTGTTAGGGACCACGTAAAATTTACGTGTCTTCTTATCTATTATCTTTGCATATTGTGTATTTGTTGGTTTGGCCGAACCTCCAACACATTAAGTTCGCGGATGAGGATTCACAGCACATGGTTTCCATATTGATTCAAAATAATCTGTCCCCATTCTTCATCCCTGTAGGGCACTGAGAAGCAGTGATGTACGTAGCTCATTTTGCAACATTTCCTGTTTTAAAAGAAGACACTGTTGTGGGACTCTTCACTTATTGTAGTGCCCTTTTAACCCCACTACTGTCGCATGCCTTTACTGTTGTTTGTCGTTTGCTGTTGTGGCCTTAAAATGAGGGGATGGCCTAAAAATGGGGTATTTTTTCCCCTTTTGCTTGGTATAATGGTGGACTGCTTGCGTGACTATAAGAACTTTAGACTCGCAATGAAATCCGAAATGGATCAAAGTAGATGCAGGTGGCCGAGCAGAGTAGCAAAAGATTAAAGTTTTTTTTTTATCATTCGATATACATCAATGGGGATTGGAGGGGAGTTAGCAAATTAGTCCAGAGAAAGTCTAGAAGCTATCCATACCCATAAATCCCAAACGCCTCACTGAAGTTGACCATAACCAACAATGGATCTACTAGGGTGAACAGTACACCATACGGTACCCTTACTCTCGTTGGCGGAGAAAGGGTGGATCCTGCTAAAACATAATCACGTTTCTCTTAATGAGGGTAAATAAAATTGGACTCGATAGCATATGAGGCGATCGCCCGTTGTTCCATTTAAAAACCTTTCGTTTTATTCAATTATTAGCTATAAATTAGTTTCAAATTGAATAGGATCTCCCTTCGCTGTCAGAATTTTTGGTCTGTCCCAGACCATAACAGCTCCTCAAATCACCCCGGTAATTCTAGTAAGGATTAAGCTACATAATTATTTAATAGCTAGAATTAAAAGATTATTTTCCCTAATTTCTTCACCTTGAATTCCTATATAAGTGGATAAAAAAACCTTATGAATATCTTCATCTTCTCTTAACTAGTTATGAATTATGTAAAAAGTCTAACCCTCAACTTGATATCCGGAGATTCTTTGGCCTGCATGATACCAGTGTCACTGTATCACTATCTATATTTTCTGGAGGTGTTTGATCTTTGTCCAAGATTACTATCTTCCTCTCAAATTTGAACCAACAATTATGATTGGAATAGTTTACGTTTGAATCATTAGGAGAATCAACGTCTTCAATTCGAAATAAGAATCCCGGTATCTTTTCCTCTTTTTTTTTTTTTTTTTTTTTTGCAGTTTATGAAAAATGAAACTTTATGTACAGTCAATAGAACTGGATGGACATTGTAGCTCATACTATAGTAAACTGGAGTTGAAAATCACTAAACGGTTGGTTTAATATGTATGTACTTGGATTTACACCGTACCCATTTTGTGAATTAATAGTACTACTCTTTAGCGCTCAGAGCATGCGCCGGGACTTAATCTACGGTCCCGACATACGTGCCATATAGGTCCCCGCAGATTATTGTGGAGTGCTGAGGCAGCTAGGCAGCAACCTGTAGTACTCTATCTACATATCCATTTGCATATCTCAGCAACATGTATGTACGACTGTGTAAGCCATTGTATCAAAAGAAGTGAAAATCACACCAAGTTGTTTACTCTATTTTTTTAAAATTTTATTTCCAAGCCCAATAACATCTGCATTCATAATCCTATAACTAGATAATCATAGCTTTGTCTTTCCTATACATGCTATTCAACAATATTGGAGAATGGATGAATAATAATTTTACCTCTACTTATATCATGCTAACACAGAATATACACACATATATATATATATATATATATACATATAGGAAGAGGATCTTATAAGGGCTCCCTTATATAGCTTATGTAAGGGATTTTTCGTTCGAGATTGAATTTCAATGATCCAAGACGATCCGAACCGTTAGATGTGTTTAAAACATATTTTTAAGGTCCAACGCAAGGATTCATAAAAAAAAATACCCGGAAGGGCTTGATCTGATCAGTTTTTTAAAAAACGCTATATATAACGTTTTTATCGAAAAATGCTCGGATCAAGCCCTTCCGGGTATTTTTTTTACGAATCCATGCGTTGGACCTTAAAAACACATTCTAAACGCATCTAACGGTTCAAATTGTCGAAATTCAATCTCGAACGAAAAAACC
>JAXBDA010007280.1:0-18049 GCA_036023075.1 Gaultheria prostrata
CTGCCCTTGAGCGCTCAACCCCCATACTGGGAGTCAAATCTTGATTTGTGTTATTATATTCTGCATCGATTTCTTGTTGCAGGTCTCTTCTTTATCAATGTTTATCATGTAAATATCCACTGTAATTTTGTCATCATCATCTCTCATGTAGATCACATTGCACAAGCATCCACCGTACACTTGCATTTTGCATTTTTATTGTTTACGTGATTCCCTTTCCCGGTCTCCCATTAATGTGAAATAAATTGAATTTCAAATATTTCCAAAATCCCACAAAATGTTGAGTAGAGACCGGTTCATGGACCGGGCGAGAGGGGTGCCGTAAAAACCTTCCCCTCTCGTAACCAAACCCCCGAATCCGAAAAGTTTTTGGTTCCGCAAGATCAGAAAGAATATTTTCATTGGGCATACGAGTCATATTTTAAATCGGTTCCTCGGATTCGGACCTCAAATCCGGGTGGCGACACTGAAAGCGAATCTTTTGAAAATCCATTAATCAAATCGAATCGGCGCAGATTTCCGCGGACCGTCAATAGCTGCGTTCCGGCGGGACTACAATATTCCCGCCGATGTCCACCTCAATATTCCAGGTCCCAATACTCTGCCGGAATATGACCAAACCGACGGGAAGATTCATATCCCTATCATTTTTGTTACTGAAGGCGGCCTGAGATTCCCACTTGACCCCTTCCTCTGCGAGGTCTGTGATCGATGTAGGCTAAGCCCTATCCAAATGTGCACGAATTTTGTTCGTGTTGTTTTAGGTGTAGTCGCCCTTAACAGGGTTATTAACTTCAACTTAGGATGGTACAACATCCTAAGGATGTACTCCGTCGTCCCTACTGTTGACGGCACATACTACCTCAAGGCGAGGAAGAAAGAACAACAACTGATTACGGACCTCCCCAACTCAGCGAGAGGAAAGCAAATTGACTACCTCGTGGTGACTGGGGGTTGGATGCCAATGACCCCTGAGGGCAACCCTATCCCTTAGAGGATTCCACTGCCCAACACGGGTCCACGTTAGTCCTTCTCCTTGCTCGCCTTGTTTTCGATGTCTATATTTGTGTTTCTAGTATTCTATTTGTAACTATGTCCATATTGTCTCATGTTGCAGCGAAAAACCTAAGCGCGAGTTACAATCTCGACCGCAGCGAGCTCCACCGCGACCAAATCGCCCAAGCACTCTTGTTCGACGGCTTCGACCCCTTCCCTGTGGGGCTCGGACAAGCTGCGCACGTACTGCTCGGCTATACTCCCTCCTACTGGGGCGGACTCAGACATGAAAGCGACCACCGCACTCGCCGTCCTTGGCCTCCAGCACATCCGGTCATCCTCTCCAGCACCCTTGCCGAGCTCGGTCGACGCCGGCCAAGAAGAAGGAATCCCTTCAGAGGTGGTGGAACTCGTCGCCCCCAAAGCTCCCGTCCTGGCCCAAGTCGGTAGCAAGTGACCATTGCTCATAGGGAGGAGATCATCACAACAATCCCCATCGTCACCAGGGATTCAGAGCCAAGTACCACTGGGAGAAGCCCCGACGGTGACATACTCAGAGAAGTCGACGACTACCACAGCTCGTCTTCATCGCTCGGGTACTCGCCATCCCCTGAAACTTCTCTCAATCCCCCACAACCAATCATGCCGATACAACCGATCAACCTCTTGAACATCTTTGACCTCAATGGTCAGATTGCCAGTGATCCCCTCATGCCTCCAGGTTTTGAAAACAACATCGCCCCCTCTTCGCAAGATATTGTTGACCTCACTGTGAGGCAACAAGAGAAGAGACCATTGGAGGTGGGCTCCTCACCTCCTCTCCAGCCACCTTCCTCGACGCAACGCGCCGAGCTTACTACTCGCTGACAAGCCCGCAGCTCAGCTCCCTCCCCTTGGGTCCCGGTCCTAGCTCACCCAGATGGAGCACTTTTGACCAGGGAGGATAGCTTCAGCTCGCCCGAGAATGCCTTCACTGTGGCTCAAGCTGTCATGCTCCCCATAGACATGGAGAAGGAGAGGGGGAGCTCATACGACAAGCTAGTGAAGACGGGTCTTCAATGAAGCATCAAGGTAAGAACTAACTTCTCTTATTTAGTCCTTCATTTTGTCATCATGTTACGCTTAACTGCATTGCTCGTTGTGTTCGTGCTGTGCAGGGGATGCAAAAAATGATTGCTGGTCTCGAGCGGGCACGAGACAGCGAAAAAGATTTTAAGAAGGAGATTACCGCGCTGACCAAAAGGGCAGAAAAAGCTGAGAAGGACAGCTCGTTCCATGCTGACTTGTGGAGAGATGCCAATAAAGAAAATGACGAGCTGAAGGCTCAACTTGAAGCCCTCCAGAACAGGCGGATAAGAACGAGTTGGCCCTTCGTCGCGAGCTGAAGCTAGCTCAGGAGGCGGCCAGTGAGCCTCATGATAGAGGCGTGCTGGAGGCTACACAGAATTACGTGGGCCAGATGCCGGCCATAAAAAGGACTATTTGGAGCGCAAGCTGGGAGAAGTGCCTCTCAGTGTTGGAAGTTCCCAAGGATTCGCCTCACTGGGTGAACAAGCATCTCCCTGGCCAGCCCCCAGTAGCGGAACAACGACCACAAGGTGATCAATCCCCTCCTGCGCACTTAGACCTTCCTCCCTCCAACGCGACCCCAGATGCTGACCAAGACAAGTCTGCCAGTGCTGACTTTATTCAAAAGGAAGGCGACGGCAGTGTGGTGGTTGTGGAGGAGCTTGACAAAGAATCTCAGGACCCCTCGAAGGCTGCTGATGGTGAGGATACCGTCTAGTTTCTGCTTTGTTTTTTCTCGCCCTGCGTGGCGTTTGTTGGCCACCTATTGCCTCATGACACTGTGATTGCTGATGGAGTTGTTTCTTTTTAAACTTAGCTACTCATTTGTTTATGCTTGTCTGCTCGGCCCTGGTGGCCTTTCAGTTGGTGAATGTCTTGTTTTCTCCCGAAGTTTTACCCGTACTTAGTTGCAATATTACTTGCAACACGTAGGTGAAAGTTTAGTCGTACTTTAATCTGGAATTTACACAAGATGAGCCAAGCCAAGTTACTGCGTGCTTAAGTATATTAGTAACCAGAATTGAGTAATTATTCGTTTACTTCAATCTATGCACACCTGCGTGAGCCAAGCAAATTCGCAAGCATATTCGTACTTGCCAAGCAATTTTTCGTTTGCTACTTATGCAAATATTCGTTTGCAACTAAGTATATTTGTACGTAGAGAAAGTCAAGCAAGTATTCGTTTGCTACTAAGTGTGTTCGTACTTAGCAATTATTCTTGTGCTACTAAGTGTATTCATACTTAGGAAAAATTGACCAAGTACTCATTTGGTATTAAGCATATTCGTGCCTAACTTATGCCATGCAATTTTTCGTTTGGGATTTCCTAAGCATTCTCGTACTTAGAAAATACCAAGCAATTATTCATTTGCAACTAAGTATATTCGTACTTAGCAAATACTCATGCAAATACACAAGTTGTCAAGACGTATGGGTGCAACATACACGTACTGCTCCCCACTTTGGTTTGAGCACCTATGTGCCAATCCATATTGTTCAAACTAAGTAAACTCATGGATGTAAAAGTGAAATTTTATTCATAATCTGACAAAAAATGACCTTGAAATATTCGTACCAACAAATTCTGAAAGATAAAACGAAGGGTACCTTCTCGTGGTGCCCTATTTATTTCATAATTTATAAAGAAAAATAGAAGAATGTTGTGACTGTATTCGTAGCCACCACGTGCTATTAATAAAACTTACGCAGGTTTTGCACGTTCCATGGACGTGGAACTGCATGGTCGTCCAGTTCGGCCAATCTGTATGCTCCAATGCCGGCTATGCCAGTGATCTTGGAAGGACCTTCCCAGTTCGGCCCAAGCTTCCCATCAAAGGAAACCTTTGTATTGGCCAACACTTTCCTCAAGACTAGGTCTCCCACCTTGAATTCCCTAGGCTGGACTTTTTTGTTGTAACTTCTCCTTAGCTGTTCTTGGTAGGCCGCCAAGGTTATCAATGCTTGTTCCCTCTTCTCCTCCGCTAGGTCAAGTTGCTCGGCTAGGGCTTGATCGTTGCCCCTTGACTCCACCAAAGCGGTGCGGTTGGTCGGTAGACCTACCTCCAACGGGATTACTACCTCTGTGCCATAAGCCAGGGAATAAGGAGTCTCTCCCGTAGATCTCCTCGGCGTAGTCCTGTATGCCCAAAGGACTATGGGTAGCTCGTCGGGCCACTTTCCCTTCTTGCTCTCCAGCCTCTTTCTTCAGGCTCTTCAGGATTGATTTGTTTGAGGCCTCTGCCTGGCCATTGCTTTGAGGGTAAGCTAGGGTTGAATAGTAGTTTCGTATGCCATATTGGGCACGGAAGGCTTTGAACTTGTTCCCGAACTGCGACCCATTGTCTGAAATAATGGAGTATGGGACCCCAAATCGTGTGATGATCTTACTCCAGACAAATTTTTCGACCATGGCTTTCGTAATTTTTGCCAAGGCCTCACCCTCAATCCACTTAGTAAAGTAGTCGGTGGCAATTAAGAGAAATTTTCGTTTCCCCATTGCCATGGGGAGTGGACCCACGATATCCAAACCCCACTGAGCAAATGGCCACGGACTAGTCAATGGCAAAAGGTCCTCAGCCGGTGCGCGGATCAATGGTGAGTACCGTTGGCACTTCTCGCATGTTTTGACAAATAACTTTGCATCCTCCTGCATGTATGGCCACCAATACCCTTGTGAGATTGCTCGGTGGGCGATGGACCGTGCGCCAGTATGACCGCCGCACGTCCCAGCATGTATGTCGTGTAAAAATTTCTGTACCAATGCAGGGTGCACTCACAACAAATAAGGGCCTAAATAAGACTTTATGTAGAGCTTACCTTCTGGGGAGTGACAAAATCTGGCTGACTTGACCTTTATTTTGTGTGCCTCCCTCTTGTCGTCTGGTAACGCTTCATCCTTTAAGTAAGCAACAACCGAGTCCATCCAGCTCGGCCCAAGGTCAGACTCCATCATTAGTTCTACCGATCTATCAATGCTCGGCTTGCCGAGGTATTCCACAACCACCGACCTTTTGAATTCCATTTGTACTGCTGACCCTAGGCAAGCGAGTGAATTCGCATGAGCATTTTGACCCGAGCTAATTTGCTGGACATGGGCGACCTCAAATTTATCCAATAAATCCTTGGCGGCTTCCACGTAAGCTGCCATCTTTTCACTCTGTGAAACCAAATCTCAATGCTTGCTCCAGGACCAATCCTTCAGGGGATATGAGCACTATACCTGCCCTTGCTCCTTTGTTGCATGACTAGCCATCAACAAAGAGCTTCCATTCCATTGGCTCCTGGTCGGTCTTCCACCTGGGCATTTTGGGCCCCGACTCCTTCTCGTGGAGGGGAGGAGGTGGTGCAACTTGTGGTGAGAATTCAGCCACAAAGTCTGCCAAGACCTGTCCCTTTATGGCCGTCCTTGGTTGATAGTCCAAGTTATACTGGCTCAGCTCTACTGACCACTTCGAGATCCTTCTAGATAAGTCGGCCTGCTGAAGTATTGCTCTCAACGGGTGCTCCGTATACACTGTTATTGGATGACCAAGGAAATAATGGGGCAACTTCCTCGAAGCTGTCACCAGTGCATACACAAGTTTCTCTAGTGGCAAGTATCTCATTTCTGCGTCCAGAAGTACCTTACTCACAAAATAAACAGGTGCTTGCCCAGTCCCCCTTTCTCGTAGGAGTGCCGAGCTAACTGCGTGCTCAAAGACGGCCAAATATAGTATAAGCCGCTCCCCTACATCAGTGAGAGCAAGGGCGGGGAAGACAAGTATGTCTTGAGATCTACGAATGCCTGTTCTTGCTCGGTTCCCCACTCATACCCCTCTCTCTTCTTCAATAACTGAAAGAAAGGCATGCACCTGTCTGAGGATTTGCTTATGAATCGATTCAGTGTTGCGGCCATACCCGTGAGCTTCTAGACTCCTTTCGTAGTCCTGGGGCTCTCAAGATTCTGTAAAGCCGTGATCTGATCCGGGTTTGCTTCTATTCCTCTCCTGGTTACAAAGTGGCCTTAAAATTTCCCAGAGCTAACCCCAAAAGCACACTTTGAGGCATTCAACTTTAGTTGATACCTCCTTAGTATGTCGAATGTTTCCTTCAAATCGGCTAGATGTCCTCATTTTGCCTTGCTTTTTACTACCATGTCGTCACTGTAGACCTCCATGGTCTTGCCTAGCTGTTCTTTAAACATAATGGTGCCCAGACGCTGGTATGTTGCTCGCGCGTTCCTCAACCCAAAGGGCATGACTTTCTAGCAGTACAAACCTCTTAGGGACATAAAAGAAGTCTTCTCCTGATCGGGCTCATACATGGCTATTTGAAGGTATTCCCGGTATGCGTCGAGGAAACTCATCCTTTCATAGCCCGCCATTGCATCTACTAGCTAGTCAATTCTGGGAAGGGGAAAGCTATCTTTTGGACATGCTTTGTTCAGGCTGGTGAAGCCTACACACACCCTCCACTTCCCATTCTTCTTTTTAACTACCACAGTATTGGCCAACCATTCTGGATAGTATACCTCCTTTATAGCGTCCGCTTCAAGCAGCCTATCGACTTCTTCAATCATAGCGTCTGCGTGCTGTGGTGCTGACCTTCTTCTCTTTTGGATTACTGGCTTGTGCTGAGGATCCACGTTCAAGTGGTGACAGATGACCTCGGGGTCAATCCCTGGCATCTCCTGTGGCGTCCAAGCAAAGACATCCTTGTGGTCCTTTAGGAAGTCCACTAATTCTTTCTCCTCTTGCTCGGTTAAGTTTTCGCCGATCAAGAAGTACCTCTCCTGGTCGCTTTCGTTAACCTGCACCTTCTTTAATCCTTCCACCACTTTCTGGTTTGGGTCCCCCCCCCCCCACGTCTTCCAAGGTCAGCTGATCAGGCACTTCCACAGTTTGCACGTATCGAGGTTTCGGTGCTCCTTTTAAGATCATATTGAAACATTGGTCAGCCACCTTCTGGTCTCCTTTGATCATTTCGATGCCATCCGGCCTCGGGAATTTGATCTTCTAGTGGTAGGTGGATGGTATTGCTTTCATCTTGTGCATCCATGTCCTACCTATAATCACGTTATAAATGGATGGAAGATCTACTACCAGAAAATCAGTCTTGAGCACAGTGGATCATGCTCGTACTAGTAAGGTTACCTTCCCCAATGGCCACACCGGGTGCGAGCTAAAGCCCACCAGTGGTGTTAAGCTCTTCTTGAGACTCTTGACGGGTAGGTTCATCTTCCTAAAAGTGTTGTAGTACATGATCTCGGTGCTCGCCCCCTGGTCAACCAAAATCTTTTCCACGTCATACTCCCCTCTTCGTAGGGTTATGACCAGAGCGTCGTTGTGTGGAAGAGTGACTCCCTCCAAGTCTTTGTCAGAAAAAGTTGTCGGAAGCTCCATTACTCCCTCCTCCCTTGTTCGTTTCAGGCCGAGCTTCAGCGCCTTTTGTGAACCGTTCAGTCGGCGTACATGCTGAACCTCGTTGCTTGTGTAAGGGGTCGCCAGTCCATGTATCATATGGACGGTCCTCTTTGGCAGCTTATCACAATCCAAATCTTCGTTTTGGTCGGTGTATTACTGCTTGTCTCCTAAGAACTCTTTTAGGTGCCCTGCGGCCACCTGCTCGTCCAAAAACTTTTTATACTCCACGCAGTCCTCAGTCATATGCCCCCAATCTCGGTGGTAGCTACAATGCTGGTTGGTGGCTCTCCTCTTCATTGGGTTCCCGGTCATCTTTGGTGGCCTTCTGAACCATGGTTGGTCCTTGATGCGGTAAAGCATCTTATAGATTGGCATGTTGAATGCTGCCAAAACACTAAAGTAGGATTTTGGATCTGGGACGTCCTTCCTCCCCGTCCCAAACTCCTTCTTGCCAGTGTTGTATTCCTTTTTATACACCTTGGACTCTAGAGGCTTCCTTGGGGGGGTCTAGAGCCGTCCTGACACAATCTTGCCTCCTGAACGGTTGATGTCATCCTCTACCCAGGCGTGCTCTTGGATTCCCTCCATAACTTTGGCAACGGTCTTGACCGTGTGCACAGTAAGTGATTCTCGTAACTTGCTATGCATGGGTAGGCTTGTTTGGAATGTTGCCAGAGCGTACTCTTCACTGCAGTTTTCAATCTCATTGAAAGTCTCCCAATACCTCTTGGCATATTCTCTCAAGGTCTCCTCGTCGTTCTGCCTCATTGCCGTTAAGACATCAAAAGTTTTTGGGGCAGCTCGGCTTGTGAGAAATTTTGCACAGGACTCCTCAGCAAGCTGTGTCCAACAAAGTATTGATCCCTCTGGTAGCTTGTGATACCAACTGAGCGCCACCTTCCCGAGACTGGAGGGGAACATCTTACATAGCACGACATCATCGTTCTCATGCATGAACATGGCCTGCTGATAGTGTTGGATGTGCATGACGGGGTCGGTGTTCGTTTCATAGAGCACAAACATGCCGTGCCTGACCCTGCTCGGCATCCTTTCCGTTCTAATCCAATAGGAAAGGGGAGAGGCTGTTATTTGCCCTAGGGCCTCTTTTGCCGCTTCTCGTGTAGTTTTTGGGCCACCCTCTGGGCGAGCATCCCCATAATGGTCCCTGGCTCTCTGCTCATTTGACCCAGATCTCTCGTATATGTCCCTAGCATGTTTCTTCTCACCGCCCTTCTCGTGAGAGTGGCTCCTCTCTCTCCTTTTTCGTGGAGAATCCTTCCTTCCTGTGGACAGGTTTTCCCGTGGCCGACGGTCCTTGGCCCTCCTCGGTCGTTCCTCCCGTAGCACGGTGTGGGAACGGGAATGGAGATCCCTCTCCGCCTCTTTAAGGCGTTGTTTCAAATCTTCAACCTCCCGTTCTCGTCGGGTAAGCTGCCGTGCCAACTCCTCGGTCTCTTGCTCCCGCCGATCACGACTTTTCTCGTGGTCACGAGATTTTTGGCCAGAGTTCCTCCCTTCACGTGGGGGACTCCGACCTCTCATTTCTCCTGAAGGGGACCGCTCTCTTTCATACCTTACAAGGGTTACAGAGCATCGGTGTCGGCCCCTGTACCTTGGTATCTCTTGTATCTTATCGAAGCGCCTCGATCCATGGCCCTTTCGTGGCGCCGTAGGGACCATGGGTGCTCGTTTTTCTTTCATTTTAGGCAGCGGCGTGATTAATCTGTCGTCTCGTGACGTCTCACGCCTGGGAGTAGGAAATACCGGTTCTGATGCAGCCATGGATTGATTCTCTTCTTAATCACCAAAAACAGAGCTTTTTGTGCAGTTTCCCACAGACGGCGCCAATTGTAGAGGGTAGATTTCTCGTATCTGGCTAACGCCGCTAGATCTGCAAAACAAGAAACAAGTTAGAGCACCTTTGCCCTAGTTGGCAAAGGCCCTCCGATGCTTAAGTTAGTATGGAGATACTGATTAAGCAAAGAACAGTGCGTATGAATGGGTTTCACAGCGTACCTTTCACCGTAGACTTAATGCATGTATTTATAGGCACAAGTTAGTTTGTTGATCAAGGGTCCTCGTTACCCTAGTTCCCTTATCACGTTAGGAAACCCTCCCTAATAGGACGAGATGTAGTTTCATTATCACACCGGTCTTCCTTAGTTAATGAGATTCCTTTCCATATAGGACTTATTCCCATATGTTCGTGTAGCATGATTCTCAAATAGGATTCTACATTCCTTATTCGACATGGAATGCTCTCGTCATTCCCTTAAATCATGGGGTACGTCTCTTATCACGTAAGAGAGTATTCTAGATCATTCCAGAACGCCCTGCCGTTCTGTTAGCTCAATAGCGGTGTAATCGAGCTGCCACATAGCTCGGTTATACTGTTGCTGGTCTGTAGATCCTCAGACCGAGCTATTCGTAGCTCGGCCTGACCCTGCACCTTATCGTGGTGCCATGGTGGACTTATGTATTGCGCGCCTGGCCCTACTCGCGGCCTCTTTAGCTCAGCTCCCCTGTGGGGTACATCCATGCTGTATGGCCGAGCTAGGGCACTCAAGAGGGAGTACGGGATTTACCCTCTCCAGGAGCTGTCGCACACTGCCCACTACTTCAACCCAAAAATTATCTTCTAGGGTTTTTGAAGAATGGTTGAGAGCAAATAGAGAGATCTGAAGGATAATGGTACTGCCCATGGAGGGAAACTTAAAGGAATGAAATTTGAGCGTGAATTTGCGCGCTAAAACGATCGATTTTGGTGAAGCTGTAGTGAAATTGGGGCGTGATCAAGGAAATGAAAAAGGCATTCCACCATTGCTTGTTTTTAATCTCACCTAGGTGGAAAAGTGAGATTAAAGGTTTAATTTTCAATCACACTTTTTCTACTGCCAAGATAGAAATTATTTATCATCTCGCTTAAAGGTAAAAATCGTGATTAAAATTTTACCTTGTGTTTTTATATCACGTATTTTCTTAAGGTGTGTTCTTTTTCATTTTCTTAGTACTCCCTCCGTCCGGATTTGTTGGTTTCCAAACATATTTTTTCAAGTCCGAAAATATTTATCCATTTTCAAAAGTTAAAGGGTTTATGAATAAAACACATAAAAAGTGATGGAAAAAAAGTAATGAAAAAAAAAATTGAAATTCTCAAAATGAACCAATAAATCCGGACGTATGGAGTATGATTTTTATCTACTCCACTATTGTAGTAGTGATTGGACATTGGCAGCAGGAGGGAGTGGAGAAACGGACAGCCCAGCTCGACATGCAACAATATCGTCCGACTAGATATCGTGATGGGTCTGTGTCGCCAAACAGAAGCGGCACAGGTGTAAGGTGCGGACCGGTGAAAAAGCTCTGGTCAAACGGTCACATCTCAATGCCAGCCTTTTTTTAAGGGGTCGCTGATGTTTTCGCGACGTACAATTAGGACAACCGTACCATGGCTCGACAGTCGAGAGATCGACAGGGGAGAGAGAGGAAGAGACAGACAGAGAGGTGTTTGCGGCGTCGACAGACTCCAAAGTCCTCGACTCGACCCTTGGGTACTCCTTATACACGTAGGTCATGTGCTTTTGTTTTGGAAGGAAAGTATTTCCATGGATGAAAGTCGACGAGGTAGATAGGACTATAGGAGCAAGTTTTTTTTTTTTTTTCCTCTAACGAAAAAAAAAAGGGGGGAAATGATTTTCATATTTCTCTTTTATCTCGAAACACTCTATTTTTTTTATCCAAAAAAAAAAGATACACTATTTTTTGTTTTTATTCACTTGAAATTATTAAATTGTCATTCATATGGAAAAAATGACTCATTAGGAAAGGATAATTTAGTAGTAAAATAAAGATAAAAAGGGAGTGTTTGGGGATCAAAGGGAAGTGTGAAATCAGTACAATATGAGAACAAATAAATGCATGGAGAGAGGTTCAAAGATACTTCAACTACTGTAACTCGCAAATATTAATCCACCTCCAACCCAATCGTTATTTTGAACAAAACAATAAAAGAGAAAAACATAACTACCTTGTTTGGAACATGTTTTAGAAACATGTTTTGGAAACAAACTCAAAAAAGTGGTGGGATCCACTTTTTCTCTTTCTAACTTTTTAATCATTACTCTCATTTCTCACTCTATCTCTCTCCTCCTTTTTTCTCTCTCCACAATTATTACTCTCATTTCTCTCTCTACCTTTTTCCAAATTTTTCAAAAACACTTCTCCAAAACACAAACCAAACAAAGCGAATTGTTGACAAGGTGCCAATAAACAGATAGATGTTCCCAAAACCTCCTAAAAATTGCGCCCTACTCGAGAGAAAGGTGAAACGGGCCAAAAAAACATGTACGCCCACTAAAACAGACCACTGCCGAAGAAAATAAATTCGACCACCAAAAAGCCCCTTTCAAAGTAAATTATGGAAGATAGGAGTGGGTAACAAAGAATGCAACGGGCTTCAAATTTTTATATTACGTACACGTATGAAAATTATAAGGCAAATACAAAAATTAAATAGGGGATATTCCACTTACCTCCCCTGAGGTTTCTGACAACAACAGATACATCCCCTCAGGTTTTTGAAATTGCACTTACCTCCCCTGTCAGATTTGTCGGCTAACTTCCGTCAATGGAATACATGAATGTACGATATTGCCCTTTCATTGACCTCCCCTAAGGTTCCTAAATATAACAGATACCTCCCTCTGCACCTTTATACGTATATCTATATCTATATATATATATATTCTTCTTTGTTTGTTTACATTTATTTGTAAATATATACTCCTATTTGTCTTTAAATTATAGAACCACATTCCTAGAATTTAGTTTAGGTACCCAAATAGAGTATATATTGGTATATATTTATATATATTTATCCCATGCATTTTTTAAAGCTTCATACAATTTTTTTTCTATACATGAATATTTGAAACCACTTGTATATAATGTGTTTCTTGATTTTGAAGAGTACTTGTAGGGAGATACGTATAAATTTCTATAATAATACAAAATTATTATTTATGGCCCCATGTTTTTTCTGCACCAATTGACTAATCTAAAGGCAATTTGAATAAATTTTCGGCAGCTCAAAATAAATTTACATTGACCCAACGAAATTGCTACACAAATTTATTATCTCGTCGTTCAAAAAAAATTAGTCTAAAAGCAAATTTACATCTATTCTGGGTTCATAAATTTACATTGACCCAATGAATTTTGGGTTCATATAGGATTAGCCTTATACCAAACTCTCTACAAGTAGTATCCGAAATTAAAAAACACATTGTATATATGCAGAGTTTATTTTTTTATAAAGTTTCAAAAAATGCATGATTTATGATTGTTTATTGTCACACTTCCCACAAACACAACACTAGCCACTTATTTTAAAAAAAAACCCGGGACTTCCTCTTTGTTATTTTTTCTTAAAAAAAAAAAAAAACTGAATGCATACATGCATTTTTTATTTTAGTGACAAAATTTTATGAGAGAGATGTATGATATATTTGTTGTGATTTGGAGCATTTATGAAAAAGTAGTGGGTGCCTTATTAAGGGGAATCGAGAAAGTAATAAATCTTTTTTGCCAAAACTTAAAAAAAAAAAAAAAAAGGTTGGCCCGAAATGTTAAACATGTATTCTATTTTGTCGTGACATTTGGTTATATGTTGATATAAATAATTTAGGCATTTGGTTATATATTTATTGCATTTTTAGGAATAAAAATGGGTAAAAAGGGCAAGAGACATGAGATGAGGGCAAAATAAGAAATCAATCCCCACTTTTCGCTGACCTCACCATTTTCCGTCACCTTCCTAACGGTTGACTAACGGCTGGGGTTATATGCAACAGACAACCAAACCAGAGGGGAGGTCAGTGCAATTTTAGAAACGTGAGGGGAGGTTTCTGCTGTTGTCAGAAACCTCAGGGGAGGTAAGTGAAATTTGCCCAATAAAATAAGGCCTTACTTAAGGGGAAGTCCAAAACAAGGTCATAAACAATGATGGCAAAGATGTAGTTTTAAAAGTTTATAGGTTAAAATTGTACTAAGCAATACTAGTATGTTTGTTATAACTTGTTTATAGGATCAAAGCCCTTTCTTTCGTGAAAGATGTTTTACTTGAAGAAACAAGAAAGCCAAAGGAGGTGTTCAAAGATTTAATACTAATGGGCGATGATTTTCAAACGTGTGGATTGCTTATAAAAGTTACTCCCTTCGTCCCAAAATGATAGTCCATTTTAGGATTGCGTGTCATTTTCAACGGCTTATATCTTTTAATGTGAACCTCAAAAAATATACATTATCGATCTTGTTTGATAGATCTCATTGGGAACTATTATACGGTGCAAAAAAAATTAAAAAATTATTTTGATAAATACATTATTTTTTATTTTAAAATTGCACGTAGTTTCGTAGTGGACTATCAATTTGGGACGGAGGGAGTAGTTAACTATATCAATTGCAGTTTCATAATGGAAAAAATCTTTTCAAATCTTATCTTCGGTAAACCATGTTGCGATAAAGCTTAAATGAATTAGCTATAATATCAATTAAAATAAATATGGTGTCATGGTGGCTAAACTTGATTATAAGATCGTAATTACTATTTTTGTTGCAGAAATGTGAGAGGGTGATGTTTAAATATATAATACAGTATATTTTTAACTAATAGAATGATTACCCAGGTAATTAATAGAACTAGTATTATTGTGTTGACTACTTGTATTAAATTTTTAAACTGAATACTTGTACTATTCTCTTTAAAGTTTTTCTTATTTTTGGATTTTATTTGTGAATCATGAATGGCCCCATTCAAAAAAGTTCACATTGAGTCCCAAATACCACCTAATGAAATACTAATCCATCCGTCCCACAATGTTAGTTCACTATTCTATTTTTGAATGTTCCTAATTATTAATCCATTTTTTATCTTTTTTTTGTCATTCATCATTCTTAATCTATTACACGGGGAGGGGGAATAAGACTCGATCCCGGGATGCAGTGTGAGACATCCAAGAGCTCTACCACATGAGCTACTCACCACTTGCAATTATAATCCTATTTGAAAAGTCAAGTAAAATGTTTCACATTTTAACCTTCATAAATCCAATAATTTAAGATAACTGTACATGCGAGTGGGACTGAAGGGGGCATACAAGAAATCAAGAATTGTTTGGTTTGGATTTTGGGTTTGATTTTTGAGTAATGATTAGAAAGAGAAATAAGGGTAATGATTGAAAATATGAGATAACGATTGGAGTGAGAGAAAAAAATAAGAATAATAATTAAAAATATATATAATAATTGGAGAAAAATATGAATAATAGATCTCAAAACCCAAACAAAAGTCCAACCCTCCTCACCCGCACAGAGACAAAAAGTAAAAAAGGACACTGTCAAAACGCAGTGGGGTGAAAACAAAAACTAGACGAACACATAAAAATCCAGAGGGATGAACAAAATTACTGTTATCGGTCAGTGTTGTGAGAAATTTTCACCATGGCAATAATATACAGCAGGGATGAAGCTGTCAGCAATATTTTCGGAAATCCACAAAAGCCTATGTGCCTGTTGTCGGATGAATGATATTGATTGACTACTTCCTTGAAAGATTTCAGACATGAATATGAGGCCAGTAATTAACCTCCTTAGCTAGCTTAGCTAGACCGTGGCTGCAAGGGTTATTGCTCACCCATGTCGTGTCCAAGTCCAACTATTAGGCCCATTACCCATAATTAATCGTCTGGATCATTCTCTCAACGCCTTTCACTAACCTCTGAGTTAGGTCTGTAATTGTTTGTCAACTTTCACTGTTTGACACTCCTTGACATGAACATTGTGCTCAGATCTAATTTGTGAGCATTGGAGAAATCTAGACCTTAAACTTACGTTAAAACGTCAAACGTATCCCGATTCTGCTCACTTACTGCACCCTCGAATCCATAACCGGACCGTAAGTAACTGAAGGCAATTGTTTTTTTCTTTAATCAAATAAAGTCGACCCACATAGTAGGTCATTATCATTCTACATAAAAGTTCTATACACATGTTCTGGCTGGGTAGCCTAACCCTTCTAGATATATGGTTAAACTTACTAGTGCCATAGCGTACCATGATTAGGTTACTTCCGAAGAATTCGAGTGTTTGGACACTTGTTGTAATTGGAAGTTTAGGTTCTACCAATTGTTACCATAGCGTCCAATGATTAGGTTACCTTTGAAGACTTCAGAGAGGTAACAACATATATGGAGTAGTTGTGATGCTTTTATTCGTTGTGATACCTTTATCTTGATTAATTCCTACTAATCTGTGTAACACTTTCATAAGATTAATAAAATTTTCTTTGTGAAAATACCTTTGAAGACTTCAACACCTTGTTCGTTTAAGTTTTCAAAACCTGTTTTTGAAACCGGCTTCAAATTGGTACTCTAGTACTCCTATACGTACCAATTAAAGTTTTCAAAACCCAGTACCTTTTTTATATTTTGACCTCTCTCTCTCTCTCTCTCTCTCTCTCTCTCTCTTCCTTTTTCTGATTTCACTTACCGTCACTTTTGGGAAAACCCACATGGGGGAACCAAATAGGGCCCAAGTGTCCAAACACTTGTTTTGTCGTATTATAATGATAAATTATGCAGTGATCTTATTAGGGCACCGCAACATGGTGCCCTAGCTAACAGCTTTCTCCTCCACAAATTCTTGTGGCTCAATACACTTAGTCCTAAGCCTATGCATATGTGGTGTAAAACGGTTTTAGAGCACTACGTGACGGTGTTCCAAGACCACCTAATAATTTTTCGATTACGAGAGTCTTTAGATACTCATCATATTCTCTCTCCTGTAATAATCAGTCAATGAGATAGGGTGGTACTACTATACTACCACTAGTTTTACGTTTTGGGCATGTCTAATTTTATTTGGGGTGGGTTCCATATGCCCTACTGATGCTTTATAGTTGTGCTGGTTATGTATGGAAGGGGTGTTGATACGCTATCACTAGCAGGGGTGGGCTCCTCTTAGTTATGAGAGTTTTTAGTAGGAGTACATTATTTTGCCATGGCCCAAACTAAAGTGGTGGTAGTTGCATTGGTAATGACCCAAAATGGTCTTTCGTAGTAAATTAAAATATTGGCATTGCCATATTATTTCTTAAAATTTGTACTCCAATTGGTATTCTCATCTATAAGAAGTGAACGAAATTTAATTTGATCGTCAATCAAAATTATTTTACCATCTTAAAAGAACATTTTGCCTTTCATTATAAGAAATTCAGTGGAAGTATATTAGACATCCAACAAATGACCGAATAAGTACATTCCATGTTTTATATAAGGTAGTAAAAATATTACTGTATAAAATTGATCGGCACGTTATTTTCAAAGTTTTTAATTTGTATCATTCTCATAGGTGCCCCTGGATAAAATTTGGGGTGCATGTCATATGCTTCTTATCTAGACTAGCGCTCAGGGAACACACGATGCGTGTGCACGTTGAATTTTAACAAAAATATTGGTGACAGTTAAAAAGAGCAATTAAAAGGGCAAGAGGTAATTGTGTGGCAGTTAAAGGGTAGTTTGGGAATTCAAAATTGTGAGCCAGCCTCAAAAACCAATCCATACCAAAGTGTTGTTCTCCCTTTCTATATTACTAGTGCTCCCCCTTTATATATTAGAATAGATAATAGATTTTCTTTGGTCTTTGAGTAGTCGTTGTGTCTTCAACGATATATTTTAACTCTGGGCCATGCCTTGGGCTCATGGCCCAAGTACCGCACTGAAATATTGAATTTTTCTTTAGGTACTCATCATTTGTAATTCATTGGGCTACTGTCTTTTTTGGGACCAATGGAAGGTTACATGGCCCATTTCCAGGCCATTGTAATTGAAAATTGGAGCACGTTGGGCCCTGGCCCATGTAAACGCCTTGTCATGTACACTATCGACAAAATCATACAGATTTGAGGAATGATCAAATTAAATTGTGTGACAAACTTAACAGACCGGGATCACAGAATCATTTTCTTTTTTCTATTAATGGTTGGTGTTGTAACGGTCCGGATTTTTGAATAGCATTTTCTTGCATGAAATTTCATTTTTAGAATATTTTTTTTTTATTGTTGGCATCTCGTATATTTTCTACGCATTCAACTTGTGAGTACACGAGTGAGTGTTGTGTACGCACCATACCTAATCATCTAACCTCCAGCCGTAAACCCATTTGTATTCTTTTACATATGCATAGATACATTATGCCCAAAATAGTCCCAAGGCTACCCAACCTCCCAGCCAACCTATTTACCCGTAACACCCCATTAACCATTAGCTTACCATTCACCTCAAATCACCTCCCTCACGTCTAATATGTTTACCCATTTTTGGACTGAAATTGTATCAGCCAATGGCAGCCGTACACACTCCCCAAATGCCTTCCTTTAACCACTGAACATATCCCTAAATTTACACACTCTATTACCCTTGAGGTTAAGACCAAAATCAACTTCCCTTATATCTCTCTTTTCCCTTAATCTGAAAATATACATCACTCCCTCTTCCTCTCTTCACATTTCGGAAAGCAGAAAGACA
>JAXBDA010007281.1:0-18048 GCA_036023075.1 Gaultheria prostrata
TTCTGCTTGGTATTTAGTGATATTGCTGACTTCTTGATCATTTTATATTATTGATGAAATCATGTTTTATGGCTTCTGAGATGAAAACCCCAATATTTCAAGTCCTATTTTATCGTTTCATCCCAAATCGGAAAAACCGAAAAACAGGCTGAACCGAAGTACACCGAATATCAAACGGATCGGTTCGGGATAGTCATTCAGAAACCAAAAATTAGGAGCAGCGCGTGAAAATGCCAAAAACCGGACCATTTACACCCCTACATGCTAATATACAGCAGGTAATATCATTGTAACTAAAACACTGGTATTGAGAGTGTTTCAGCCCTTTACTTAATAAGGTTAACACCGTATAGCCCATTATGCCGGAAAAGGGGAATTATCAATTGCTGTAGAGTAAAGGAGGTGACAGTAATTTTCAGAACTAGAAGGGAAAAAGGGTAGTCGTCAAAAAACTCAAGAAACCCATTGTAATTTTCCCTTTTAAGTTTTAACTATTAGACTACCCACTTAAATGGGCTTTAGACACCCAACTGAGCTTAATGAATTTGGGCCTTTTTACCCCTACCAAGCATATAACCAAATAATACCCAACTGGTCTCTAGGGCCTTGGGCTCGACCCACAACCCCAATACTTCAAACATTCAAAGGCATCCATGCAGATGTAACTAGCGAAACATTGTAAAAATGCAGTATTGTACCAATACTGACTTCAAAGTTCAAACATCACAAAATAACTCCAAAACTGGATTCTCTGACCTTAAATTACCTAAGGCAGCAGCCGAACCCTTAATACAAATACAGCTCACACCACTGAATGTATTCTCAGCTTGTAGTGCTGGCCTGCGGGGTCTAAAAGTATCTAGTTCATAAAGTCTGGCAATGCTAAGTCAACATAACATGTCACAGTTTCTACTTTACATTTCTAATATCAAAGGGCGAAAAGCTACTCTATCTCTATGAGAGTATTTGTAATAAAAAAAATAATAGTTTAGCAGCTAAAAATACTGCTACAGGGTATACAATCAGAAGATCAAAACTAAAATCAATTAGGATGACAACACATCGATTGGAGGTTCACCATGTCGAAAAATATGTTTCCCCATAAATGTAATTTTGATTAGTTCATAGGCTTTTTACCCCGCAAACAAGAATTGGATAGCAGGAACTCCGTATATGCTGCAATATGAACCATTATGATAAGACCAAACTCAACCTACTATTAATTAACAAAGCAAAAAAGGGAATGTTTATTCAAAAACCAACAAACATAGGCAACCAACAGACTAACCAGCTCTGAACGATACACATCACCCGATCACATGTTGATGAACCACCACAAAAGAAGAAATGTACTGATGTCATACCTGATAAAGTGACTGAGGTGGTGGCTGGCTTGGAAGTTGCGGCTGTCCCTGTTGAAATGAAGGCCCGATGCCTGATGGAAGGTTGTTACCTAACTGCATGATTGAAAGAGTGAAATCCCAACTTGCTAAAGTAAAAATAGGAGACAGTTTCTTAACTTTTCGTGAACAAGCTTACATGGAACATGGGCTGTGAATGGAGCATCTGAGGTGCACCAGAGTGGTGCTGGAAACCTGGATTCTGCCCTATTTGTGAGTGAAGCTGATGAGTGCAAGCAGGCATCGAAGGAAGTCTGGGTTGTGATGGCAGCGGGGGTTGGAGTGGCAGATTGGGAATGCCACTTGTCTGTAATGATTGTTGCAACATAGAGCCAATGGACATTGGGGGTTGAAGTGGGGGAGTGTGTGAAGCAGAATGCTGTGGAAATGGAGAAATGTTAGGAAGTTGAGAGGAATGTGGAAGTGACACGGGTGTTGCTTGGTTGTTAACATGTCCCTTAGGCTGCTGTACTACTGGCTGTAAGGCATGTGGTGGGAAGGACTGGGTTGGAATGTTGGAGGGAGGAGCAGAAGAAGCAGGTGGGATTGGGTTCACAGGTGAGTTTTGGAGTTGGTTTCTAGCAAGAGACGATATCTGAGGTGCTGAACTAGTTTGGTCCTTGGAACCATTTTGTCCTGGCAATGCTTGAGTAGCATGAATATTTGCCTGCTGAACTGGTTGCACTGGTTGTTTATGAGGCACTGCAACTGTAGGCTGGATAGTTGGAATCTAAATGGATACCGAAACAATTAGTTTTGATTTCCTTTCTTGGTGAGTTGGATTGAAGTGAATACTTGCAAAGATTCCAATACAAATCTAAAATAACAGTTAGAACAACGAGAAAGGCATACCGCTTGAGGGGGTTGCACCATTCCAAGCATAATTTGTGCCTAATAACACAGGATATGGAAAAAGATTGCTAGCTGTTTACAGCAATGGCTAATAACTGAAAACTATAACCAATAAGACTATATACAGACAGCAAGTTACGTGGTTGATTGGTGTGCCTATTCTACACGGTTTGCCACTTCCCAACATGCGAAATTACATTTGAGAGAAAATTGATGAGTACAACAATGTTAAACTTTTTTCCATTAAAAGAACATAGAAAATGGCATTCAATAAGTTATAGAGAGTAAGCATAAAACGCTTGTTTCTTTCATTGAATTATGCATGAATGCCGTATCCATTTGACAGTTACTCACTATAAGCTCACCCAAAATAACAAGAATATTGTTACTGTTTGATATTAACAGCTCCCAAAGAAAAGGACAAACAAAGAAGACACCAAAAATGTAGGAAAAAAACTTTACCCACTGTGACTTCACTTATAGGCGTTATAGCTCTACTGTAAGTGAATATCATGAACTGGGGGACTTGGGCGCTATGCATCTAATGACCCCTCAAATAATCCGCGATCATGCTCACTCCTATCAACCAACTATTGCACTAGAAAACTTACTTGCTACTCCATCAACTATTCCCATGACTCTCCATCACAAAATTCCAATTCTACAATTTTAGACAAGAACAATATTGGCATGATACAAAGGCGGCATATTGCCCTCTTTCTTTTTCTAAGACCTGTAAATCTCTGCATATAGGAATTATAAATTACATTGCACATATAGATGTTCACCTACAGGGCCGGACTAGATATTTTGGAAGCTTAAAGCGAATTTAAAAATAGGCCCTACTTTTTTAACAAAAAAAATTCAACATAGGTGGCTAATATAAGGTAAGAGAAATTTAATTAGGCATCCTGTTTGAGAATCCTATTTATGTTCTGTTATGTCTTCATCCTGAATTTTGATTTATGCCCAAAAGTACCCTTATTAATTGATTCATAATCAATTTTTTGTAGGATAAATCTTCATTAATAATTTTACGTATATTGCTACGGTTACAATTCCGTAATTTCAGGGACTCTCTCTCTCTCTCCCCCTCTAGGTGGTTATGCCCATCGTCAACACCATCCACCACTGTACTAGCACACAACGCCATCCCATCCACAACCACCTTTTCCGATGATGACTCTGACCACCGCTCTAATCGTTGGATACATATGGACGAGCAACCAGATCTCCTCGGTCGGAAGCCATGAACGCCGTGGCCCACCTGAAACACATCTACGAGCAGCTTTGGTTCTCATCAGTCGCCATCGTCGATCTTAAGCAGATCGCCAATCCCTCTAGTTCAATGATCCCGATTCATGGTAATTTTGATCATGGTTTTTTCTTTACATTTGATGTATCATGTTTTTCATGGATAAAATGGTCGATCGAAATGGGAAGGACTACATTTGGTTTTATGGTGCATTAATCAACCATGTTTTTCATGGTTTTGGCTTGGGTTGTGGTTTTATCGAGCATTAATCTATACCATATATTTAATGTTTTTTTTTTTTGTATATACAATCTGATTTTTATGCTTGGACTACATTTTACCTATTTTTTTTATGGTGCATTAATGTATCATGTTTCTTATTTCTTTTATTTACACTTGTATTGTTCAGAAATGCATCATGTTTTCCATCGCTAATCTGGTCACGGAAATCGTGAAATAGTTTTCATGGTACAAAAATCTATCATGGTAAAAAATATGGTGGATTACCACAAAAGTGCATGAAATTAATTTCTCATAACTCATTTTTTTAGGTCAAAATGACATGATTATTTATTTTCAATTTTGTTTTGAGATTTTAGGTGTGAGAAGATTAGGAGTAGGGGTGTACATGGTCCGAATTAGACCGGTTTTGTAGAAATCTAGGAACCGAACCATATCTTATGGTTACAAAGATTTGAGAACCAGACCATTACACATATGGAACCAAGCCGGAATTCGATTTACGGTTCTAAACCATTTATCATCTACAAATTCCCAAAAAAAAAAAGAATAAAAATACCACTAATTTATTAAAATTGCTCACAATTTGATGAACTTTGAGAGAGAACCATTAATTTGGGAGAGAGTTAGAGACGTGGGAGTACTGAAATAACTTTGAAATCCTTAAAAAGAGTTTTAATATAGCTATCATTGTAGGATTTCAGATTTATGGGAACCAATAAATATGTTTGGGGAGTGGAAGGGTTTCAGTCATTTGTGGGAGTAGAAGAGTTTGGTTGGTAGTTGAAAAGCACCAATCCATTAAACCATAGAACCAATCCAAATAGATTGGTTTGGTCCATCCGGTTTCACAATTTTTTCGGTTTTTTGTACACCCCTAATTAATATTGAGAGAGAGAGAGAGAGAGAGAGATAAATATTAAGAAAGTTAGGACAGAGAAATATTAGGAAAATTAGGGGGGAGGGAGGGTGTTTTGGGTTTTATTTGAATTTCAGGATGTAAACATAATGATTCAAACCAAGTAGAAGGGAAACATACTAAGTTTTCCGAACAGGACCCCTTATTAACTCTCCCACATGGTGAAAAGATTAAACATATATAGTATTTTAGCTTTGTAATTTAACTAAAATTTTCAAAAAAAAATTATACAATTTGAAAAAATGAATCAAACACAATGAAGTAACCAAGTACCGCTCATACACTGAAATGCTAAACAACTTATATACTCCCTCCGTTCCAAAATAATGGTCCCTTTTCACTATTTGGGACCTCTTAAAAATCGTCTTTATTTTCTAATTTATACTCCCTCCGTCCCAAATTGTTGGTCCTTCTTTCCATTTTTGGATGTCCCAAAATGTTTGTCCCATTTCTAAAAACATCCATCAAAATAGGGACACTTTCCAGTTTTACCCTTAAAAAAGTATTTTTTTCATCTCATTTGGTTTGTCCATTATCTTTTATTTTATAACGGTTCTTATGATTTTGAAAAAAAACTAATTGATATCTATCAAACAAGATCCATATTGCATATGTTTTGAGTTTCATATAAATAATTAGCCCACAAAATTGGCCACAGTAATATTGACTGGATTCAGGGGCAAAACAGAAAAGACAATACAAAGTTTTCACACCCCTTAAAAACCCATTTCCCCAAAAGGGGCAAGCAAATTGGGACGGAGGGAGTAATATTTTTTATATTCAATATGGATCTTGTTTGATAGATCTCAATTAGTTTTATTATACAAAATTTTTAAAATCCTATTAAACTTTATAGATTTTGAAATATAGACAATTGTTTGAGTGACACGACTACCCGAAAGGGACCAATATTTTGGAACGGATGGAGTATAATATTTCGAAGTGCTATATGGAAAGCGGGCCCCTGTTTTTGCTTAAATTTCGGAGGCTTAAAGTGGCACACCTTCAGCTTCGCCCCAAGGCCGGCCCTGTTCACCTACCTAACAACAGTTGTATCCCAAAAGATAGACAACAATATAACTAGAGATGTTAATCAATATATATTGACCCAAAGGTATAACCTCTTCCTACCAAGTAAAATGCATTACTTTGTGTTCTAACAAGGGTCGGCCCTAACATTTGGGTTGCTCAAGCCCGACCCCCGGCTTGGTTTCCCACTGACTATGAAGACTATGAAGTCATACAAAATAAAAAGATAAAGCCAAACAAAATAAAAGGATATAGTTGATCAAAAAAAAAATCAATATTACATTGTTCTTTTAGCTTGAATTTTATCAAAATAAACCCCGGTTATAGCGTTCAATAATCAGCGCAATCCGGTTCAAAGAAACCCAGCTTCTCCTTGCATTTTTGAAGTAAATTCTTTAATTAAGTCATCTTACTTTACAAATCCAAGTACTTTGTTTTCAATTGAGATCATAAGTAATCCACTTAATCTCTCTTGTGACATGATGCTATGAAGGTAAGTTTTTTTTTATCAACTTCAAACTTAGATAATTGTAAAAAGATATGATTGGAGCATTTTTAAAAAAAAAAAGAAAATAAGAAAGTTTGCTTCATATATTAACTTGATTTGTATGAAAAAAAAATAATAAATCATGATACATCACCCGATTTTTTTTTTCAATTTTCCACCATTAGGATAATTTTTTAATCAAATGTAAGAACATACTACTTATACATTAATGTTGGGTTTGTTAAATGCAAAATTTTTAACAAAAGTAATTTACTAAGGATATTATCATAATATTATGGATCGGGAGGAAAACAAAAAGAGTAAAAAAAAAAAAAGAGTTAGAGGAATAAAGGAAAGAGGCCAAATTCAAAAATAAGAGAACCCTAGGTATGGAACTCTGCCCACCACTGTGTTAGGAAATGCCAACAGCCACGCTACCAGGCGGACAAAATCCGTCAAATCGGGAAACTTTATTTAATTTATAAATAACTTTTGTTCTTTTTTTTTTTCGTTGCCCCAGCTTGGGGGGTTTCCCAAGCCTGAGGGCTTGCTGGGGTTACCCCTGGACCGGCCCTGGTTTAACAGATGAACTTGACTTTTCTAGTAACAATAAAAGTATACGATTTTGTGGTTGGAGTTGGGGTTGCCGAAATGAATATGCATTTCTCTGTTTGCTTTTAAATATGATTTTGTTAAGACTGCTTGAAAGTGTCGATCTTTTCCTCAGTTCTAGTCCCAGCTCGATAGTTTTAGTTGCAGTTTCCTGTTTAGATCTAAATTCTCTGAAGCTTGAATGGTCAGCAATGTAGTATCGTTGTGCTCTTTGTTGTGAGCCTCAAAAGAGGTGTCATGGGTACATTCTTTCTCACTATTCACATTAAGATGCTCTTGGTTTTCTAGTCTCGGATGCAACCAACTTAGGAAGTGGCGCCCCTGTTTGTTAGAGGGAGATGAGAGGAGGAATGTAGGGAGAGGCCGGATATATAAATCCAGGTGTTCTATATCCAGTGTTTGTTTGCATTGAGGAACCGGGATAACTGAACCAGGAGTTGCTGTTGTGCAACAGGTGCACAACACTTGTTGTGCACCATCCGTTGCTCGGATGGACGGCCCAGATTTCACCTCGGCACCCTTGCATCCGAACCGTTGGTTGCCTGTTTGTTAGAGGGAGATGAGAGGAGGAATGTAGGGAGAGGCCGGATATATAAATCTGGGTGTCCTATATCCAGTGTTTGTTTGCATTGAGGAACCGGGATAAGTGAACCAGGGGTTGCTGCTGTGCAGCGGGTGCACAGCACCTCCTGTGCACCATCCGAGCCATCCATTGCTCGGATGGACGGCCCAGATTTCACGTCGGCACTCTTGCATCCGAACCGTTGGTTGTCGTGCGTGCAAAATGAAATCTGGACCGTCCATCCGAGCAACGGACGGCTCGTATGGCGCACAACACCTGATGTGCATGAGGCTGCATAGCAGCAACCCCAAATCCGGGATAAGTTATAGCTTGAATATATATTTAGGCACCCCTCCCCCCTGTCTAAGTTTTATCCGCTCTCACATTACTAGAATAACCCCATGGTCACCACAAACCTCTTCTCTCTCCCTTGTTTTTATTTCTGCTCGTTTCTCACCCCTTCCATCTTCCATCTACCCATTCGAATCGAAAACAATTTCTGAACCAAAAATCGTTTGGACCATAGACCCAAAATACCAATCACTGGACGACAACGCCGGGACATTCTCTATATACCCGTCAGAATCTGGGTTCGTTTATTGGAATATGTTGAACAAAAAAGCAAACTTTTTACCGATCAAATCTGGGTTCGTTTATTGGGAAGAAATCTGAATCTTTCATTGTAATATGTGGAACAAAAAGGAAAAGATTTACCGACCAAATCTGGGTTTCGTTACTTGGAAAAAAATCTGGGTTATTTGTTTGTTTGGTGGAGAGAGAATTTATTGGCGAAAGTCACCGGACAGCTGGTGGTGGGTTGCGGGTTTGCTGTGATTTAAATTTTCTGTTCGGGTTGATTTTGAGGAGAGGAGCACCCATGGGATCGGAGTTGATCGGCATTGAGAGGATGAAAATCAAAATCAGTTACGTGCAGGAACCCTTGGACAGTGAGGGCTACCCATACAAAAGAAGCAACTAAACACATCATGCATTCATGCCCTATAACCACCATTAAAATTGTATTGGCTTTTCAAGCCCTAATTACAGCTGAAAACCTAAGGCAAGAAATAAAATTTAAAACAACACAACAAAGAAAGAAACTGGAAAGGAAATTAAACAAAAACAAAAAAAAACAAAAACCCTAGATAGCGACCTGGAGAAGGGATTTAGTCAATTCAGGATTCTGGATGAGAATTTCTCTGGCCTGTTCCTCGTTCTGATCAATCAGCGCCTACGCATAGAACAGAAAAACAACAAGCACGAATAAGATACAATTCGGGAAGCTTTTCGTAGCAGTAATCTAGGAAGCAATAAAATAAAATAAAAGATCCATATTGAATTGCCTTCATCTGACACATAATGTCGTAAAGCTCGTTCTTCTTCGACCCGGCGAGGTTCGCCCGCATACCGTCGCCGTCGGACTGATTTGCAGCCATGGTTTTGGGGACAACACTCTCTCTTGTGTACACCAAATATATACTAAGATTTATGTGGGACCATTTCATGGTTTCACACAACTGAGTTTAATTTATTCAAAATATTTTTTATAGGGTCTGTGCAAAAATTTAGTTCAGCCAATTATGGCCCAAAATAACCGCATGGATCAAACACTTACCGATATCTGTCTTAATTGATTTTTTTACAGCGACCTTTCAAAAAAAAATTCGAATAAATTGGCATGCTCGGAATATTTGTGTGGGACCTCAAAATAGGTCCCACACAAGTATTGTATATTTGGTCTACACAAAAGTGTTCTAATTTTCCGGTCGATAACAGGCCGATCCTGTAGGCTATTATTGAAGTTGGCAAACAGATTAGGCCCCAATTCGAAGCACTATGGATCAACTCGTGTTAGGCTGAAAGCCTATCGGGTTGGTTTGGCCTAGGTTATGGTCAAACCTAAACCGAGTGTATTGCAACCCAAATCGAAATCTGACGTGTTTCCTATCATCTACTAGACCATAACCGTACCCGATGGATAAGTTCTGCTCAGTTCTAGTTTTCTGAAACCTTAGTTTTATGTTGTTTTGTGTATACACATAAAGGAGATGAGTTATCAAAAATACTCATGAGGGCATATGTTATGTGTGTATAACGGTATTTTTGTTATTATTTTACGGTTCAAGTACAAATTTAGGTTCGAATATTTGTATAAAACCTAACCCCAATTGAAAACCGTAGGTTTTTTCAAATTAAGAATCAAAAACCAAAATCACAATTGAAAAGTCGCGTAAAAATTGCCACTATTGGTGCGAATCGGTTGGGTATCCATCGATTTGGATAGAATTGTGATGACTAGCTTAAACTAGAAAATAAAATTTTAACCAAAAGAAAGCAGTAGTTTTCGGGCTTATGAAATGGGAAATGATTTTCACACCCACTGTTTATCCTCAATCATTCTATTTCTTGTCTTTATTCAATTAAAAATACCAAGTTGCCCTTCGTATGAAAAAGGTGACTCATAAGGTAATAGGAATTTGGTAATTTCAAGGTGAATAAAGACAAAAAAGAGTGTTTGCGGATAAAAAGAGAGTTTGAAAATCATTTCCCGAAATGAAATTTGGACATGTTAGATTTATTACTAAAGAACAAAAACAAGGGAATCAGTTCAAAACAAAACAAAACAAAACAAAAACAAGGGCAAGTTACAGTTACACCCCTTAATGTTGACTTTTTCACTATGATATTTTTGGTAATTTCAATGGTATTTTCGATATTTTTCACAAGTGATTCTCCCCACATACATCATGTAGCATTTAGCGGAAACATCACTCACTTTTGACTAAAATGAGAAAACAATATTTTTAGTGGAAACTCCAAACTAATTTCAAGGTGAAAATTAAAAGACAAAAAAAAGAGTGTTTGCGGATAAAAAGGGAGTGTGAAAATCATTTCCCGAAATGATATTTGGACATGTTGGATTACTGCACTCATCCCCCTCCCCAAGTCCCCTAGGATAGAGTAGATTAGGATTAACGAATGAAAAAAAAAAATTTACTAGTAAAGAACAAAAAACAAGGGAATCAGATCAAAAAAAAAAAAAAAAACCAAAAACAAGGGAAAGTTATAGTTACCGTGCTTAATGTTGAGTTTTCACTATGGTATTTTGGCAATTTCAATGGTATTTTCGATATTTTTTCACAAGTCATTCTGCCTACATACATCACATAGCATTTAGCGGAAACATCACTTGACTACAATGACAAACGATATTTTTAGTGGAAACTCAAACTTAGTTTAAGTAATTTTCAATGACATCTCCTCAATTACAAAAGTGGACAATCTATTGCTAAGACTTATCCCACGTTGCTCCCCTAAGCCATCCAAACTTGGTTAATATAAATTCTAGAGGCTACTCCACCTATAGCCAATTGGTTTTAGGTTGGAACCCGCCAAGAAATCTCACATGGTATCAGAGCTAGGTCTTGAGTGGTCTCACCTCACGTGGGAGAGTCTTGCCAATCTCATCTTTCCACCCGAGTATCTTCCTGGTCTCCTGGTTTGTCAACTCAACGTGCATCCGGGCTGCACATGAGGGAGAGTGCTAAGACTTGTCCCACATAGCTCACCTAAGACACCCAAGCTTGGTTAATATAAATTCTAGAGGCTACTCCATCTACAGCCATTTAGTTTTAGGTTGAAACCCTCCAAGAAATCTCACATCCTCGAAGGGTATACTATTTAACTCCATACATTCAATTAGACCTCTCTCTTTCGTTTATAACAACCACGTACCAACGAATGGAATTTTGATCACCATAATGCATTCATCTTTTGTACCATCCAAAAAAAAAAGAAGGTAAAATTAATCTTTCATTTTGTTTTTCCTTTAAGGAGAAATTTTATTTCGAGTTTTTGTGCTTGGGCTAGTTGCCAGATCAAGGTCTTGGTCAGATGTAAATTGGGTTGCATTTTCTTTTAAATGATAACTTAAGTGGATAAGGCCATTATGTCAAAATTTGCAGCACCTTCTGCTTCAAGTGTCCAAGAAGGAGGCTATATACTTATCTTTCCACCGAGCCTATCCTTCAATTTATACAACTCATCAAGAGAAATTAAAAAAAAAAAAAATTAAACTCGTTTGCCTTACTGATCAGCGTTCAAACTAATTGCATATATGTGGATCTTCGGCCAATGCCATGGCTATAGTTAGCAATTAGCAATTGGCTCGTAGATAACATCAACTGGTTCCAAGCTTTTTTCGCTGGGCTTTGCCTGCAATTATTTTCCTACAGAAGGTAAGAAATTGCACAACACATTTGCATAAGAGGATGATGCATGTAGCATATATCTTTCGTGTCATGTTGTTTAGCATATGTTTCGATCGTGTCATGTAGTTGATGTTGGAAATTTCTCAAAATTTTGGTTTGAATGAAACGGGGCATTCGGAGGGTCTCTCGGCTCAACCGAAAAGATCCATGAAGTTGGATGTTACACGTGTTTATAGCTTATGGTTGGTCAATACACCCCATCATACCCCATGATTGAGATTTAAAGGTATTCCTTCCACAATTCAAATTGTATAGAAGATGGGAGTTTCATATTGCTATATTCATTGAATCATTGTAGAATTCAAATTCGTATTGATTGATTGGGGAGGCTCCCCCATTGATTCGCGTAATGAATATGAAGGCTCCTCCTTCACCTATATAAGGGAGTCTTTGCCATTGCTTCATAATCAGTTTTTTGTACTCCAACGTACACTTCTAAAATTCGTATTTGAGAGAGAGAGGCAGACGCAAGTAAGTTCGTCACGGCAACTGACAGAGGTGTTCCGGCAGTTGATTCTAGCCATGACGAAGACGTTGGTGAATCCTACAACACCCACGGTAGGCAGTGAATCTTTGTTAAGGGGACTGTGGTATCACAGGACTCAGCTCGTGCTTCCTAAATACTGTTTGTATCTCTATTTTGCTTTTGTATTTATTATTCAATTTCTGTTCATTGTAATCTGTTCTATAATTTGTTATCAATGGAAAATATTCTTTGGAATTTGTGATTGCCGCATTTTCCCAATAGTTGATTTGAACAATTTTAAGTCTTGAGGAAGTCGGCCGGACATTTAAGTTATCAAATTTTCAGTCTCGAGGAACTCACAACTAATTAAACTTTTGCAAAGAATGTCGTGCTAATTTCATTCATAGTTGAATTAATTTTATTTTGCGTGACAAAATTTTGAATTATGTTAAAATGTCAACATAGTGAATGCTTTTGAGAGCATATATGCAGGTTATCTCTCTTTCACTTAGGTATAAAGTTGTTAATGATCGACCGGCCTCATGGTGCTCACTGCAAGCCCTATTTTGATGATTTATATCGTTCATGTTACCAGCACCGATGTGGTAAAATATTTAAAAAAAAATACGAGTTTGATCTCATAATTTTTAGTCACAAGAAGATTTCATTATATTTGTATTATAAAAGGGCGGCCAATTTTCAGAATCATATTTTTCGTCCATTATTTTTTACGATTCAAATTATGAAACTAGTATCATGATGCAACAACAAGGTCTAGTCCACACCACCGATGGTGGTAGCCTGGTGGATAGGGTGCCTTTCATTTCCAGGGGAGACTCAGTTTCGAGTCTTGCCAGTGGCAAGGGATTATGGGGGTGCCCAGTTGTACCTAAGTGGTGCCGTGGTGACGGCCTATGCTCACGGACAGTAGCTATGGCTCGAACCAGACATTCTATTGGCGGGTCAGGAGCCCCTATGGTCACGCTCAAGGGGGTTGCTATGCTGGTTGTCCCCTCCCACCATTTTATCAATTTAAAAAAAAAAAAATGGGTCTAGTCTACCAAGTAAAGTGAAGACAAGTCATCCTTCTCTAAATATAACCGAGTGCGTCTGTAAAATTAGGCATCTAATTTTTCCTGAATTGCAACTTACAACATATAAAAGAAAAATAATGGATAGAGGGGTTTTTTTTCCCTTGTTACAAGTAACTATAACAACTTACATGTGCAAGAAATGAGCTTTGCCCCATTACCTAGCAGTTCCAAATTTATTTTCTACCCAATTGAAAGAGAGAATACATGAAATTAAGCAAGTTTACAAAGCTGTTAGTTCTGAACTCTTCATGTCAACATTCACCAAATGGAGTCCAAATTGAATGGCTGCGGTTGCACAGAATCCAAAACTCTACAGGAAGAATCGGCCGCTGAGGAATTCGAGCTAAAGTCAGTTCCAAATTGAGAAATCCCTGGGGGCATACATGAGTAATCAAGATTTGTCGCTTCTCTTTGCTGGTAACTCCTAAGTTGCAATGTCCTAAGAAGCAAGGAATTCATCGACAGATTCGGGTTTAACAAGCTGGAAGGCCATGAAAGTGATTGAATCGTGCTACTTGTTGCTTCCCTTGCTGTAGGCCAATTCATGTTAAGGTTCATGTTCATGTTGAAATTCATGTCGCTATGGTTGTAATTTTGTAGCGAAATATTGCTTATCGCGCTGGATGAGTTAGCGATGCTATTCACATTCGGTAGCTCGATATCACCAAACTCGTTTGTGATGGTATTTGTGTCGCAAGGAGAGTCGGGTGATTGTTGTGAGGATTGTCTCTGTTGGGGTTTCTTCACTGTTGAGCACTTATGGAAAACCCTACATACCACCCATTCCTCCTGAATCAAAAAAAAAAACATTAATCAATAATTTACAAGTGCTCCCATGTCCCAATTAGGTTTTATCGACTAATTAATTTGCGCAGAGCCAGGATTGTAGTATAGGGAATAGCAAATAACTAATGCTAGAGAGAAATTTTGTTTTCAAACTTTACAGGAGCGAATTGTGATGGAAATATAAGAAGAGCCATAAGAAAGTAGAAATTTGTATTTTAAGGATAGAGTAAAGCAACTTTGTGTAAACAATTTAACTTACAAAAGAGTTAAATGATTTAGGGAAAAAAATTCATTTTTGAGGGGATCAACAAGAAAGACTTTGCATTAACGTTTTAAATAACGATTTCATGATGCATAACGGTAACGTTTTAAGTGTAACGGTTTTCGTAGTATCAAATGTTACGTAACGGAAATCAAGTGTAGCGGTCGTGAATTTTTAAAAATCATTTTTTTGCAAAAAATAATTTTAAATTGCTTAAATTACCCGTAACGTTCGAGTATCGACCGTCGGTTGTGAACTAGTCGTTGAATTGGACACAAACCGATACATAACAGGAACCAGCCGATACGCATGCGATTTTTACTCTCGCTAATATATCGGGGTGCAACTGTATCAGAGAGCCCAAAAACCGTTTCGTAACGACCGATACATTACATAACAGCCGGAATTTAAAACTATGCTTTGCATGCATGCGGGAAACGTATGCTACTGAGATTATAAGACATCGACTAGGTTCTTGTTTCCCTCCTAAGCCTTCAGACATCAGAGACCGTTCGAAGACAAATTTAATGAGACAAAGGGAAAATAATAGAAACTAAGTACTTAGTCTACAGCCTCAAATTTGTATCCATGAAGTTACAATGACTATTTACCTTGGTTGGTTTGAAATCGAGCTTGGTTTCAAGCCTGTATTCATGCATAACCAGTTTGTCTTTTCACCTTTGGGAGCTCTACCTTTGTAAAAAAACAAGGATTTTCTTCATCCCAACCAAGACACCACAACGAAAGATCTCCTTGTCCTTACCGGTTGTTTTCCAGTAGCCTGCTTCTGTAGCTCGATTGGTTCTCAATCCGGTTGGGTATTTTCGGTCTCTCAAGTTGAAGAAGTAACATTCCTTTTCCACCATCGATACCTTGGCTGTAAAACAATTAGATCATAAATAGGCCGTACATCACTCTTGCATAAAAGTTACATAAGATTTGCACATAAATTCAAAACATCAATCTTGAATTCACAACATTTTATACTATGAGTTTTTCTCTAGAGATAATGAAATCTTTTTTGGGTAAATAAGATAATGAAATCTTATTCAAAGTTAATCTCAAAAATGATGTTATGGATATATAGTATGACCATTTTTATGAATTTGTATATACATTGAGTTGAGTTACGAGTTCAAGGCAATTCAAGAGAATGCAGACCAAAACACTCAAATAAGCGTGTGTATTGATTGTAGTACTTTTCTATTGTGTATGCATGTTATTAGAATTGGATTTGGGGTCCCCGTAATGACCCCCAAGTCACTACATTCACGTTGTGATCTCAATTGTGGGCCCTCTATAATAGGTATTTGGAATCAGAACCATTCAATTTATCAGAAATATTGACTAGATCATTCATGTAAAAAATCAAATTAATTAGATATTTGTAGCCATGTGGTCGGATACCATTTATTTTACGAAAATATATAGATGGCTAATATCATTTAGAGAAAAAACTGTATGATAAATTTATAATCAATTGTGTGTATCTCCGATGATCATTTAATTGGATATTTGTAGCCATGTGGTCGGATATCATTTATTTTATAAAAATAGATGGTCAATATTGTTGGTAGTTTGAATGATGCATCGATCCCGCCATCGCTTTCGTTGCGCCGGCGTGCACAAGGCCCAAACTTCTAGGGAGTATCCAACGGAGTCCACTACATTCGTTGGGCCCAATATACATTTAATGACCCATATCCACTTAAAAGGCTAAGCCTTGTAAGTGGTGAGTCATCCAATTGTATATTAAGGTCCAACCATCTTTATATTTTTTCAATGTGGGACCTTAATCTTCACACATGTTCCAACAAATCTCCCCCTCATGTTTGAACCGTTCATTGAGCCTTGCCCGTTTCTTTGCATCCAAACTCCTCCTTGATTTTGATCCACTACTCTCAATCCAATCTTCCAAACTAGGCTTATATATTCCGCACTAACTCTAATTATTCAGATCCATCCATCGAATTCTCCATTGAGAGACAACGTGCCCATTCACTAGCACCATGCTCCCCGATGAGAAACTCCATTAAGAGCCAACGTGCACATTCACTGGCACCATGCTCCCCGACGAGTCAACATGCAACACGTGTTCCATTCGCTTGTATCACCTCGCAACAGGCACACCGCATTACTTGCACTATTGGATTTTTCTATTTCCATCACTTGGAGTTCACCATGCAAGCTTATCCATGGCGCGCCGAGAGTCTGCCCATAGATCGTCAGCCATCGGCTCTGATACCACTTGTTGGTAGTTCGAATGATGCATCGATCCCGCCATCGCTTCTGCTGCGCCGGCGTGCACAAGGCCCAAACTTCTTGGGAGTATCCAACGGAGTCCACTACATTCATTGGGCCCAATATACATTTAATGATCCATATCCACTTAAAAGGCTAAGCCTTGTAAGTGGTGAGTCATCCAATTGTATATTAAGGTCCAACCATCTTTATATTTTTCCAATGTGGGACTTAATCTGCACACATGTTCCAACAAATATCATTTAGAGAAAAAACTGTATGATAAATGTCTCAATTGTGTGTCTGCCATCTTCGATAATTTCTTGTACCCACAATGTGCTCAATATTTCTGAAAAAATGAACAGTTCCGATTTCAGATAAAAATTTCGGAAGTCCAACAAATGAGGTTGCTACGGAGGTGTAGTGACTTGGATCACTACGGGATCCTAAGTCGGCTTAGAATTTAAGCTTATGTTTTTCTCCAGTTTTGCCAATGTTGCTGCAGGAAAGAAATTTACAAAGGCCGTGGTTTGATCAATTCAGTTACGACAAACAAGAGGAAATTTTTGGAGAATGTCTGGTCTTGTTTTTCCTTTTTGTATGTACCACATGGCCAACATTGGTACACAAGGAGAAGCAAACTGAAAACCGATTAAAAGCCTGAATTGTGAATATTTTGGAGACCTAATAAATGGCAATGTAATATGGGCTCCTATGATGCTAGTTAAGTACAATTTAGAATTTTTTTCTCCAAAAATTTAGAATACCTTAAAAACCCGAATAGAGAGTATTCCTTCATATTTTGAACCCATTGAATTTTAGAGACAATAAATAAAGCGTCTATATATAGAGCCGGCTCTGAGCTAAAGAAGCGTTGCGGCCGATTTAAGCCCCCCAAAACATACGAATTTTAAGGGCCTCCCCTATTTTAGTACCCCTTGGTACCCCTACGTATCTTTTGTACATACAAAAAAAAATGTACATCATATATAATTAGTACTTTTACTTCTAAAACTGCATAGATTGATATTTAGATGATTCTTTTAAAATCATGTGAGGTTCGAGTTCTTTTTGTAATCTTAGGATTAGTGATATTTAAGTAACGGATTTGAAATCTTGGAATGCTGTGTTATTGTTTTAAGGTTATTTTTTATTGATGAATACTGGTATTTATTTTTGGAAGTGTAATTTTCCTACTTACATTTTGCTCATTAAGATTTTGAAAAAGGTCTCCTTTTGGTTTTTGCTTTAAGCTTCCAAAAAGTCAGGGTCAACTCTGTCGAGAAATAAAAAGAAATGAAGGAACTGTATATCTTGCATTCATGTAATTATTTTTTTTTACCATCTTATTTGCACGTTAATGTGCTTGTGTAGTGTTATCAAACAAGGTGGAAGTAACTAATCATTATTCCAAATACTGATATGTCCCAACAGATTCTCTTTTACCACGTCACCAAAGGGCAGTGCAGAGGCAGCTATTCTTTCTAATAATTCTGTTGCGTTTCAATTCTGTTATTAGTTAGTTACGGAATTGATTGGTTGTATTCTTGAATAATGAGCGGGAAAGGTAGT
>JAXBDA010007282.1:0-18044 GCA_036023075.1 Gaultheria prostrata
ACAAAAGAATCGTTGGCAAATATCGTGGGATTGTTGTGCGTGGATCCTAAAGCCTTAGTATTTTCCAAATATTGTTTCTCAAATCAATTCTCAGTTTACAATCAATCAAACCTTCAAAACTCTCTCTTTAGATCAGTTTTGAAGTCGAATAAAAAATCGGTACAAGGGTGAAGCTTTGTGTGGATCTCTAACGTCATAGAGACTCCATACTGTGTTTCCTACCAACAACTTTGGCAGCTTATATCTTCTTTAATCTATTAGTATATTTGATAAATTAATCTTTCTTTTTTTTACAATTAGTGGTTTGGGATTTATAAGGTCCCTGTGGTCAGCCCCGACTTCACACTTACTTTTGTTTTATTTAATCTTGTGCTCTAATCAAACCTTGTCTCTGTGGATCGATCTCGGACTATCCGAGTTTATTACTTCACGACATCCTACACTTGGGATTGCAATATAAAAGTCGCAGCAAGTTTTTGGATATTGGGACCAAACCCTGGAGGCAGGGGTGGTGTGTCGGAGGTGGAGATGCCCAGGTCGAGGACGTCGAGCAGATTGGTCGGCTGCTCTAGCATGTTGATTGATGGGGATGGCTCTGGAGAGGGAGAGTATCCGCGAGACGAGGGTGAGCTGTGGTAGTCGTCCACCTGTTGCTTAAGATCTTTTTCAGAGCCCCTGCCGGACGTGCTTGGCTCGGAACCCCTGGTCAGAATGGGAATGGCGGTAGGGACCTCCTCCATAT
The DNA here is from genome assembly GCA_036023075.1 of Gaultheria prostrata. Taxonomy (NCBI): domain Eukaryota; kingdom Viridiplantae; phylum Streptophyta; class Magnoliopsida; order Ericales; family Ericaceae; genus Gaultheria; species Gaultheria prostrata. Next base: position 743 of record JAXBDA010007282.1, read on the forward strand.
GAGCTATAGTAACTTGGTGATTGGGGCCAAGCCTGTTGGCTTGAGGTCAGCGAGTCCCCCCTCCTCTAAAAGGATTTCGCCGACGCGCTCTGCGACGGCCGAGCTCTGCAGGAATGCTGGGGAGGATTACTGAACGAGCTGGGGGCTAGGCGTGACGTGTGCGATGTTCCCCTTTTCTCATGACACCGACCCAGTAGGTTGGGCCAGGCGTAACGTATGCAGTATGTGCGCAGTACGGCTAAGTCCGATGGGAACGGGCTCAAATCCATCGAACAAGAGAGCCTGAGCAATTTGGTCCCGATGTAGCTGGCTGTGGTCAACTGCGGAGCTGGCACCCAAATTTTCAGCTGCAACAAAAGGGGAAAATAAGATCACCAAAGATGAAATATAGAAACAAAGACAGGGATCAAAACGAGAAAAGACAGGGACTAACATGGACCCGAGCCGGGCAGAGGGATTCGCTAAGGAATAGGGTTACCCTCAGGGGTTCTGGGCATCCAATCCCTAGTCACCACGAGGTAGTCATTCTATTTTCCCCTCGCTGAGTTAGGGAGATTGGTGATCAGCTGTTGTTCTTTTTTCCTCGCCTTAAGGTAATATGTGTCGTCTGTGGTAGGGACAACGGAATACATCCTAAGGATGTCAAACCATCCTAAGTTGAAGTTGAAGTTGATGACCTTGTTTAGGGCGACTACGCCCAAAACGACCCGAACGAAATTTCGGGCACATTTGGATGGGGCTTAACTTGCACCGTTCACTGACCTCACAGAGGAAGGGGACGAAGGGGAATTTCAGGCCACACTCTGTAATAAAAATGATAGGGACGTGGATTTTTCTGTCCGTTTGGTCGTGCTCAGGCAGGGTACGGGGGCCTGGAACGCTAAATTGAATACCGGTGGGGATATTGTGATCCCGCCGGAACTTCCTCATCTTCTCAGGCATGTTAACTAGGTTTAAAAGTTTCCCCATGGCTAAAAACCCTAAGTGAAGGGAAGCACAACAGAAGTAAGGATTGGGGACTTACAAGCAATGAAGGCGTTCCTAAGGAGGTTTTCCGGTGACGGAAAGCGGTATTCGGGCTGGCGCAAAGCTTGTTGGCTGTGAAAATGGAGGTGTAGGGCTTCTTCTCTCTCGTTTTTGCTCCGTAAATGAAATATGCAAGTAAGGGGGAAAGATGAAGGGACTTCGTCTGAAATGGTGTAAAGATGACCCCGCACGAAAAATGAGGAAAAAGGGGGAATAGTGTACAAAAATATCCCTCAAAACCCGTCCTTTGGCCTTATCGATTGGGAGGTGCATCCCATCGCATTAAATGCAAAGCATTTTTGCCCCCCACGTGATGGGAGAGGCCATGTGAAGCGTCAGACCTACTTGCAGGCCCAACCAACCACGAATTAGCTCGGTATGAGCTCTGAACACAACTCAGTGACGGTGATGATCAGAGCTGGGGAGCAATTGGAGAGGGTAAAACCTGTATTCCCTCAAAGGTGCCCTAGCTCGGCTCCAACCCGTAGGGGAGCCCTAAAGAGAGGCCGAACTAGGAGGGCCACGAACAAAGCCAGACACATAATGAACAATTAGCTATAACACCATGATAGGGTGCAGGGTCAGGGCCGAGCTACGAATAGCTCGGCCCTAGGTCCACGAATTAACAGTAGTACAGCCGACCAGCATGCCAACACGGCTACACCTCCATGAAACCAATAAGGCGGTGCAACGTTCTGGAAAGATCCCGAATACTTTCTTATGTGATAAGAGGCATATCCCATAAATTCTTGGGAATGACGTGAGCATTCCTTATCAGTTAAGGAATGCAGAGTCCTGCTAATAGTAAGATTGCACAGAGATATGGGAACAAATCCTATATGGAAAAGAGTCACGTTGGCCGAAGAAGACCAATATGGTAATACTGCTGTGGCTAATAGGATGAATCCTATTAGGAAAGATTTCCTAACGTGATAAGAAAACTAGGGCCATAAGGACCCTTGATTGACAAGCTAACGTACACTTATAAATACAAGCACCATGCCCACAGAAAAAGGTATGCTGTAACTCATTGTTGTACGCATTGTTCTTTGCTTACTTAGTAGCTCTATACTAACTTAAGCATCGGAGGGCCTTTGCCAATTAGGGCAAAGGTGCTCTAACTATTCTTTGTTTTGCAGTTTTAGAGGCACATCAAGTATACCGAAACTCCACCACCCTCTACAGCCGGGAGTCTGTAAGTGAATCGTTTTCAAATACCAATAACTGCCTGCTTATTTTTAACGTGTAGTAGACATATTTAGAATTGTGTCGGCTCGGCTACTGCCCATGGGCTTGGCCCGCGTCTAGTTTCGGACGCCGTAATACTGCATATTTATATTCAATCAATCTGTGAGTCAATAAAATTCACAATAATATAAACGTATACTATCACAGTGCACCGCGTCATTCTCGTTGAGGTTTGAGGCGAGGAATACCAAAAGACTGTCAAAACAGCGTATGCGCTGAAGATGAACTGGTCCTTCTAATGGGTCCATTGTGACTCTACAACTCCTCTAAGTCTTTTCCGATACTTTCTGAGATCGCTTACCTGGACTTGACTAGCCGTCAAAACAGGTGGTACAAAACCCCCAAAAATAAAAACATCAAGATTAATTCAATGAATTCAGATATATTTCCAAAAATCAGATCGAGGTTTGAACTACAAAGTGACCTGATTCCCCTTATATGCGGGAGATACGTAGGCAGCCCGATGAGGGTTCGGTCACAACAAAATAAAAAAAAATTCTCCACAACATGATAATATCATATTTGTCACAATAATTTTCTGATACTTTTCAGAACAGGCTTCTGGCCCATGTTATGTTGTCCGAGTTTTCGCGTAGGATCCGGACATCCTTTTCTATTAGACCTACGGTATCATTTATACTGTAATATGTGTGCATTTTCAGATTATGTCATGCATACCTAGGAGTCATAGGGCCCGTCCTGACATTGTTCCGATCCTGAAATCAACTCCCCCGAATTACTAAAATGTCCTTTCTAGTCTCTTTGGAGTAGTTCCCCCAATAGAGTGAGTTAGGAAGTGTCCTAGGGTCCGTTTCGAGCTTCCTCTAGCCCCAAAGTCAGCTCCACATTAAAATTACCAAACTACCCCTCTGTCATTTCTAGAGCCATTTCAGCCTACGGAATCCATTCGAAAGCTTCTCGGGGCCCACTGACAATCGTCCGGAGTCCCGAAACCTAATTTTACAACTGTTTACCAAAATACCCCTGGAACTTCAAAAGACCTATTTTCAGCTTATAAACCCTACCGGAGACGACCCGGGTTCCGCCAAAGACCATTTTTCAGCTCCGAGCGACAAAATTCCACTTTTTACTAAAAGTCAACTGAGTAAACTGTACTTATTTTAACTGTCTAATACTGTACCAGATATTTATCGGGGACCACATACTGCCTTTTTCAAGCGCCGGTTATGATTTTTCAACTTATTACCATATTATCCTATGTGTTTTTCAAAATCACGATTACTCTTCAAATTTGTATCGGATATATCCCGGGACCTGCATGCAGCAAGTTTCGGCTCCAGACGAAATTTTTACAACATTTTATACGGACATGCGAACAGTGTTTTAAACCCATTTTGGGCCCTGTAGCCACCCAATTAAACATCATGGCACCTTCCATCAGCTATCAGCAACCCCAAACGGCTATTCTTCAATATTTTCCCCCATCGAGTCATGTAGTCTGTTTAGACCCATCTCCAGTCTCGGAACCTTCCAGAGATGTCCCAGGGTTTTTTCGTATATTTCAAATCCTCAGCATTGCCCCCGCCAGAGTTTAGACATTGTTTGTGTACTGTAGAAACGCCTTTGTGCCTTGCTGACTAAATTCCACAACGAGATTAACTTCTCTAAAACTTCAGTCTTTTTCCCGAACTATGCGAGACCTGATTCTCCTGAGGCCGGAGATACGTAGGAAGCCCTGAGGCCAGGCTCAGTCCCAATAAATTATTTTTGTCTTCTTGAACTACGTGATGACTTGATTCTCCTAAGATCGGAGATACGTATGAAGCCCTGAGTCCGGACATGGTCCAAATCCTTGTTTTGTACATTTTCCCCCTTTTATTTCAAAAGTCTCATGCAACAAAGTACATTTTCAGACAGAATATTAGTTTTCTTTTCTCATTGTATATATGTTAGCATTTAATACCCTTATAAGTCTTCAATTACTTATTTTATTTTGGAAAAGTTTGTTCTAAGTGTCGAAAGGGTGGGGTAGGGTGCTCCGGCTTCCCTACACGTAATAGTGAATTACCGAATCTTATCTTCTCTAAAATCGCAGACCAAACAAAAAACTGAGTCATTTCTATAAAACAAAATCGGGCCTTTCAATCCAAGATATTTATTTTCCTTTTTCAAAATATTTATTTATATGGTGACTTGGCACACCTAAAATCATGTTAAGTGGCGAGTCTGAGTTATTTTATATCAAATTTGTTCTGGCTCAGTCACAAACTTACAGCTGTAAAAACCCTTATTTTATAAAACCACGTTGCTATGAGTATCACTACTTGACCATGAAACCCTTTTCCAAACACATTGGTCGAAATCCTGATCGTGACAGAAACATGCCAAAACAAGTAGCAGGAAATTAAAATTTCCTAAATCAATCTATTACTAAAATTACATTTCCATAAGTTAAAACCCTTAATATCTTGTCTTACATCAGTCTCCTTTTCTTCAAAAGAACTCGACTTCGAGTTCTCATTAAGAACTGCCATCTTCCATGCCAAATAAATAGATATTTGGAATACTTCAACCACTTGATTTATTTCCAAAAAGCAATCATTGAAAATGGTTTTTGAAATGATACCTTTCTTCCATGCTTCAATTGATTGATAAGATCCACTAAATGAATATTTGAAATCCAATCTTATTGTTGCACTCCAAGAAATTCAACAAAGTCAACTTGACATTGTGGGTCCTTTTGATCTTGTTTCCTCTTAGTATTGGGTGACACATCAATAATTGGCTCATTTATACGGGTTGGCGACCATATAGTCATCAATTTCTTCCATTGAATCAATTGGGTCCTCAACAACTCGATCACCAACATCAATATCAATTTTCTGCTTATCACCCAAATCTATGTCAATTTTCTTATCATCAACTTGAATTACCTCGTCTTTAAAAGATTTTTCAACAACATTGGCAGATGTGTGGATTGTATATTATTGCTCTGGCCCATATTTTTCTTCCAAAAGTTGCTTATAATTCAATTGCAAGAATCTCTCCATCAGACGTCTTTTGATTCTTGACCAAGCATGAATTCGACGCTTGCCCAATCGGTCTCTTAAGGATTATTGCATATCTGACCACCATTGTAGAGTTGGACCCGTAAGTTTTAACAAGAATCTCCACCTTTCTTTGGCCAGAATTACCACATACTCAAAGAAATCTTCAATATCTAGAATCCAATATCTTCAAAATACTATAACCATTAAATTTACATAAATTGTCATAATACCTGAAACAAGGAAAAATTATATTTCATGCACTTGTATCCATCATACTTTAGATGTCGCTTCACCTACTGATATTCATAAGTTCATAATAATCTTCGTAGATCACGCCTCCACGTTCATTCTCACTATCATGCCAATTACAAGAATTTTCTGCAAAGACATGTTGATTAATAGGTTGGCTACAGGCAAAATCCCTCAACGCATTCCTATTAATTTTGAGATTCATAGGCTAACTATGGGCAAATCCCTTAGCGCGAATCCTATTTAATCTACCCCTACAACCATCATCAATAGGGTTTTGTGCTTCCTTCTTCGACTTAATGTCATCGAGCCAAGCAAATCCTTGCTCTGATACCACTTGACGCATCAGAATTCACGAGAGATTAGTTAGCATACTAATCAAAACAAGATAGGCACTCGAATCCATGAGTATTCTTAAATCCACAAGAAGAGAGATAAAACTCAAATTTGTGTATTGAGTAAAAGTTATTGAATAATTACCCTGGAATTAGTCGAGGTGCTTGAAAACTGGTCCGAACATCCGGTTATAAATTTAAAAAAAAAACAAACAAAGCTTCAAATGAAAGATATTAAGGAGTAGTAATACAATGTTTATGAAGAGGCCGAAGTTGAACTAAAACCTTAAAAGGTCGAAAAACGTTGATTACAATATAGTAGGGCTGTAGCAGTAGCACATTGATCCAGGAAAACAGGGGTTAGTGATGATGTGTGGTTGTTTTGGGACGATTTCATGGCGATGAGGAGATGGCCAGATGTGCCATTGAGGTCGTGGTGGAGTGATGGTGAGGTAGTTATTGCCTTGATTTTGTTATGGCCTTGGCACTATCCAACGACAACCATGCCTGCTGATTGTGATATGTATGCGAATGTATTGTAGTGTGTGTTTTGTGTGAATATGCGACTATATGTATAGAGAAGGAGACAAGGAAGCAGTGAGAGAATACAGAGTGAAGAGAGAGCCCTAAGAGTGAAATGACGAGGTCCGAAGATAGAAGGAGAAACAACCAAAGATGAAAGAGGAGTCACATTCTTCCTCATCTTGCTTTCCCATTTCTTTTCCCCCTTTTGTCTCACTTGAGGTACCTCGCCACGACATTAGGAAGCAAGATATATCGGTTTAGATCTAGTATTCGTAAATCTCAAGAAATTAAACATACACTAATTTTACCTATAGGATCACTATAATTTCATTATTAATTTCATAAACTCTCATTAGCATCCATGGATACTATTACGTCACATAAGTAGGCATTTAAAATGAGATTTTACAATCTGGAAAGCATCTTAGCCCCTAAGAAAGGCTTAGAATCTCATTGGAATAAGATGTATATGATCCCCTGAAAGAAACGGGTTTTGTATCATACACTCAAGATTTTAATAATTAATCACAAAATACAAGGGTATACAAATTTGCAAACTATCACTTCCACAATTCACACAGATTACAATCTCTCTCGCACGAAACCTCCACACTCTCACACTTTTTGATCTCTCTTTTTATTTTGAACTCCCCCGAATTTACAAAGCTAACACATACATTTATTTATTCAAAATACAAACAAAGGATAACCACACACTCTCCCAACTCCCCAACTTCCAGACTACATCCCGAACTCCAACACATAAAACCCCACGCCACCCAATCAAGCTTATCTAGAAGACTAGAACAGATTGATAGATATCAGAAGCTGGAAGATAAATGCCCAAATTGTCTCCTCTTTAGTAAAAAATGCGATTACTTCTTTTCCTAAAAATGCCCGGGTAGTAAGTGGATTTGATCATATGAAGTAGTAATGGAAACTGCAGCAAAACGAAAAAGGTGATGGGCAAAGAGGATAATACAACTACAGGAATGACAATCCACGCCTTCTTGTCCCCAAAAACAATTTTTAATGTCGCAGCAAATGCAATCATCATCGATATAATGGACAAGAATAGAGTTACCAGCCCAATAATCAACTTCCTAGGTAAGGAATACAGAAAATCCTGTTCTCCGTAACGCGACGTGAGGATGGACAAGAACATTAGCAAGGAAGTCGTTGAGGAGAAAAGGGCGAGTGCATCAGACATGCCAAACAGGTTAAAGATTCGGTCTTCCAAGAAGATCGGGAGGCCGCTGTTGCCGTTGATCCCGCCCGGCACTGTGATGGCGGCTGCAAACACAATTGTGATGATCAGAGCCGCCACAATTGTACATGAACTTGCGGTGTCTTTCATCCATTTCTCTCCTTGCTCGACTAGATCCTTGTGTGTCTCGGTGAATAACTCTGGAGGGGTTCTTTGCTCTTTAACCTTCTGATATTTAGCTCTAGGCAGTACTATTTTTTCTACCGCCTGCATTTAAAAAGTACATTTACAACTGCCAGAACAAAATACAAAATAATCTGTAAATAATGTGTGGTTGAGACACTAAATTCGTCGTAAAGACATTTTGTTGGGTCATTATCCAATGGTGAATTTTACTATAGCCCTTTCAATTTGAATCATGTTTGGATTACTGTTGAATGGTAAGGGTGTAGTTTTCGGTAAATAGTATTGTGGAAAATACTGAAAATACCGTCGAAAATGCAAAAAATATCATAGTGGAAACTCAACCTTAATTAATCTGGGGTAGCGTGAATGAGGGATTGTGGTGGAATCAAGTGAGTGGGGAAAAGACAGTTAAGAGGGATTGGAATTGGTGTTTTCGCAAGCTAAACCATTGGTGCATTTAGTAGGATTTAATAGCTGCATTTGTATGGTGTATTATGTGGAAGACAGTCTCTACATATGCTTGTGTTTGTGAGTGGCAAAGTGTGGGGGAGAGCAAAAGAGTAAGAGAGGAGAGATAGGAAGGGAACCCCAAGGGGTTTTTCTCCTCCACTGTGTACGTGTGGATATGTGAGTGGGACTGAAAGCAGTAGCCTTGAAGAAGAGCTTTGCCTTGAATAAAGAGAAACTATGATCTGTACCAGTACTAGCTATACCAAGTTTTGAGAAGATTTTTCAAGTGGATTGTGACACTGGTGGAGTTGGTATTAGGGCTGTCCTATCCCAAAAGAAGAAACCAGTAGCCTTTTTTTGGGAGAAGTTGAGCAAATCACGATAAAAATGGAGTACTTGCAATCTAGAATTCTATGGGGGACGCGCTCAAATTCGGGAGCACTATTTGATAAAAGGGTTTCGTGCTATATACCGATCATCAAGTGTTGAAGTTTGTTCACCGCCAGAAGCGTCTAGACAACATGCATGCACATTCGATGGTCTACAATCTTTCAAAAAAATTCGTTCAATATTCGGTACAAGTCGGGGGAGTATTAAACCGCGTTGTAGATGCTTTAAGTCGCCGAGCTAAATTGTCGGTGACTTTGGCTCATGAAGTAATGAGATTCAAATTCTTGATGGAGCTATATGATGATTACTTCAGAAAGGTTAGGGCAAACTGTATTGAGAAGCAGCCTATCAATAATTACCATATAACTTGGCTCTCTCTTTTGAGGCAATCATGTTTGTATTCCTAGAACAGTTTTTAGGAAAAAATTGATTAGAGACCTACATGGTGGAGGATTAAGTGGAAACTTGGGAATAGACGAGTTTATTGCAAGCTTGGAAGGAAGGTATTTTTTGTTCCAGTTGAAGTGAAACATCGGATATTTTGTGAAAAAGTTTAATCTGTCAGGTATCTAAGGGTTATTCCTAAAATACTGGTCTTTATATGCATTTACCTGCACCTAACAATATTTGGGAAGGCTTGTCTATGGATTGTGTGTTAGGGCTCCCTAGTACCCAACGAGGAGTTGAGTTTGTATTCGTGGTTGATGATAGGTTTTCAAAGATGAATTGCGTTATCCCTTGCCGAAAGACATCTAGCGCCTCTCAAGTGGCATTTTTCTTTTGAGAGATTGTGCATTTGCATATAGTGTACCTCAGTACATTACTTTTGATCGTGATGTGAAGTTTATTAGACATTTTGGGTTGCTCTATGGATGATGTTTCACACTTCATTAAATCTCAACTTTACCGCACAATACAGATTGTCAAATAGATGCGACTAAGCAGACCTTCGGGAATTAATTCGAAGAGTTTGTGAGGACCAGGCAAAACAATGGAATCATGCTCTCTAACAAGCCAAGTTTGTATGCAACAGCCAGTTCATAGTGCCACTGGGAAATCACCTTTATTCTTTGATATATATGACACCTCTAAGGCATGTTGTGGGTTTGGATCGTCCACCACAGAGTCCAGAAATTAGTGTTCAAACAAAGGCCATGGCTAAGCAAGTTTGGAAAGTAAAAAAGAAGTTGATAGAGAAAATGCCAAGTACAATCATGACAAGCATAGGCATGTCAAAGTATTCAACTCGGGTGATTCTGTGATGGTCTTTTTACGAGATGAAAGGTCTCTGGTGGGTACACATTAAAACCTCGTAAATATAGTCCATGTAAGCTAATTAAGAAGATTATTGACAATGTTTAGGTGATTGATCTCCCCAAGGACATTAATGTCGAAGATTTTTTATATTGTCAACTGCTCAAGTACTTTTCTGAAGAAACATTCTATCCAGATTTGAACTCGAGGTCGAGCTCTCTCCAAGCAAAAGGGACTGATGTAATTATATTCTTAGAAGATCTTACGTAGTGCTACTTGTTTTGTACGTCTCTAATTTAATGTTGGTAAGATTTGATTTCTTTCTTTTAGCCTTGGTTTTCAAGTACTTCTTTGCCTAGTCTCCACTTCAAGTAATTTCCTTATTTTCAATACTCCTACTAGTATAAAATATAAATAGGGGTATAAGCCTAAGAGCATAATTAATTCAATCATCAATAATATCTCAGAGTTTCGCTATTCTCTTCCTTGTGGATTTCAAGGGTACGCTTGTGGATTTGAGTGTTTATCTCGTCTACTAAAATGCTATCAAGCCCTGTGTAAATTCTTCTGCGTCATAAATGAAGTTTACCATAAGATCAATTCAGATTGTGTAAAGACTGTATATGGTGATTTATAGGTGTACCATAAATATCTAAACTTGCATTTCTTCATATTTGACTATTAAGATTCTGTTTTTGCAAGATGAAAAGAATTTTAAAAAGTAAAACCCCTGGACCGATTTTTAGAAAATCGATAAAATAAGAAAAGTAAAATTTCATTTTGGGGTGTAAGCCTAAGGGCATAATTAATTCAATCATCAATAGTATCTCAGAGTTTTGCTATTCTTTTCCTTGTGGATTTCAAGGCGTGCTTGTGGATTTGAGTGTTTATGCCTGCTAAAACGCTATTTAGCCCCGTGTAAATTCTTCTGCCTCATAAATGAAGTTTACCATAAGATGAATTCAGATTGTACAAAGAAAATATATGGTAATTTATAGGTGTACCAAAAATATCTAAACTTGCATTTCTTTATATTTGGCTTTTAAGATTCTGTTTTTGTAGTATGAAAAGAATTTTTAAAAGTAAACCCCTGGACTGATTTTTAAAAAATCAAAAAAATAAGAAAAATAAAACCACGTTCTAGGGTGTAAGCCTAATGGCAAAATCAATTCAATCATTAATAATGTCTCAGAGTTTCGCTATTCTTTTTCTTGTGGATTTGAAGGTGTGCTTGTGGATTTGAGTGTTTATCTCGTCTGCTAAAACACTAGCTAGCCTCGTCTAAATTCTTCTGCGTCATAAATGAAGCTTACCATAAGATGAATTCAGATTTTACAAGGACTGTATCCGGTGATTTATAGGTGTACCAAAAATATAATCTAAACTTACACTTCTTCTTATTTGGTTTTCAAGATTCTGTTTTTCTACTTTTTTTGCAAGATGAAAAGAATTTAAAAAGTAAAACACCTGGACCGGCTTTTAAGAAAAAAAATAAAAACATAAGAATAAAACGATTGGCTTATTCCTTACCTTATCTTCGTCTTTATTTTTTATTGAATCAAAATTCTTACTTTCAAAATTTTTCTCGTTTAAATTCATAAAGAGAATTAATATTGGCACTCAAATTGTCAATGGCAGAAGTGCCAATATCAAGTCCATATCAATTTCCTTTCTAGGATTGACAGTGGCATTCCCATCTTAGAGTGTCATTAACAACTTAAGGAATGACAATATCAATTTCCTCTGTAAAATGTGGCCTACAATATAAAAGATAGAAAAAAAAATGAAATAAAAATTAGTCAAACTCTTTTGACAGTAGAATAGTGGTGTATTACGTACCTTAAACCATTGTAGCTCACGCTGCATCTGTAGAGCCGGGCAGGCTACACTCGCTCGGAGGGAGAGCTGCTGCGTAGGTCCAAGTTTCCCAGCCATGTGCAGTGGGTTGTTTCCCGACTCATCGAGCTTCAACATAAACTGTTGCCGTTGGTTCTCCCCCAGCTGGTATATGAGGTTGAAAGTATTCTCCTGACGGTTCTCAATTGCGATGTGGAAAAAGTGCTGATCCTTACTAGTATTAAAAAGGTAAATCACACTGGAGAACGACTCGAGGATTTCCTCCACGATCTCGCAAGTCCCTAAGGACGCCGCCATTACCATGGGGTCTCTGAAGACGCCTATGGCTTTTGAGAAGTGCTCGGATTTCACTACCTCCTGACAAAGGACCCTGACGAACTTGAGTGCTTGGTGGTGAATCAGTTTGGTTTCCCGCACGGACTTAATCGGTGGCACTGTAATTTATATGAACATGAACAATTAATGGTTCTGCATTGGAGGAATGTGAAAATACATACAAATATTGATGTCCAATTGGCAATTGTGTAGTCAATCCCTACCAAGCTTTTCAGCGACATCCCAAAACGTTGCATTCAACCTTCGGCTCACTGCAGAACACAACTTCCAAAATTATAGATATAAGTGGATGGAAGGGAATCAAGGGATATTTAATAACTTCACAAGGAAAAATTATTTGGTGGTGCCGTGGCATCACCACGTGATGCCCCAACACCCTCTCATCACATATTTATGTGGATCCAATATTATGTGTATGACCATCATGTGGCGGTTCTTCAAGACAAGTATGACTCAAAATTATTTCTTTTTCCTCTAAATAAAAAATGGGATTGATATAATAGTATTAGTTTTACAAACTAAGTTTTTGAACCATTAACTAAGGGTTGGCTTAGTGGACCAAGAAGACCTGTGACTAATACTAAGAGGTTGACAAAGTTGTCTTGTCTTTGAATTTAAAAGTTTGCTCCCACCTAAGGTCTTAAGTTTGATTCTTCTTGCCAACAAACTTTTGGGGCCAAGGGGGATTATGCCCGATCGTTACCTCCAGGTCCCTGGAATTAGTTGAGATGCGCACAAGTTGGCCCGAACATCCGGTTACATAAAACAAAACAAAAAAAAAAAGACCTGTGACTAAGGTTTTACTCCTTGTAATGGTTTCAAATCCTAAACTTTAAATGGGCTCCTTGCAAGTGAACACGGGAATTGAGTCCTCATTGTTAATCGAGATGTACGTAAACTGACCGTGAGAGATTTTTTTTTTTTTTTTTTTTTTGAATGCTTATTTTGTCAATTTGTAAACAACAAATTCACTTTTGATTATTAAAAAAAAAAAAAATCAAGCTACCAGCATTTAACAATATGAGTTGCACAATTTCGTATGAACATATATAGTGGACCTATTGAGCACTCACATAAAACAAAACAATCCTTTTCCTTTTGTTTGATTCTTTTTTTTTTTTGGTAATTATGGACCTTAGCAAAAATGGGACCTCCCATGTAGGATATACAGGCCTTAGGAAAGAGAGTGATACCACTCACGCATATTTGGCCGTCCAAAAATACAACGGATAGTCCGAATTAAAACATATTTTCCTTTTCTTTTTTCCTTTTTTTTTAAAAATAGAATTAAATATATTTTTCCTTTTCTTTTTAAATTCATCCGGCACTTAAATCTGGACCGTCCATTACATTTTTGGACAGCATGATGGGCGCGGGCAAGCAAAAAAAATTCCCTGCATATAATGCGATGAGTGCACACTATAATATTTTCACTCGGGGCCATATATATATAGAGAGAACTTCCAGTCAGGGATCCCTGACTGAGCTTCCGTCCGCACCTCATAGTTTCCGATTGAATTTTGATGATCTGAACCGTCCATTGTGTTTAAAAGTGTTTTTAAGGATGCAAGCGAGAAATCATTAAAAAAAATGACTAGGAAGGGCGTTATCCGATCATTTTTTCATAAAAACCGCATATGTACAATTTTATCAAAAACTGCTCTGATCAAGTCATTCCCGGTCTTTTTTTTTTTTTTTGGCCAATTCTTCGTGAAGACACTTAAAAACACGTATGCAACACATTGAACGGTCAGATCATCAAAATTTGATCGGAAAAGTAGGGTGTTGACGGAAGGTCCGTATTTTAGGGTGTGGATGAATGTGAAACAAGCCACTAGTGTTTTTTCCTACTCGAGCTAGCGCAAAGATTCTAGTTAGTACAAGTTATAGAATGCTACTCCATCCGTCCCTTAATAAGTGTAGACATTTCCATTATGGGCTGTCCCTTAATAAGTGTGTGTTTTGAAAAGTTAGTGGGTACATTTCCTATTTTGCCCTTAAAAGTAGATTCTTTTTTGAAAAGTTAGTGGGTATTATTATATTGATAGGGGTAAGTAGTGGAAAGTAGATGTAAAAGTTGTAAAAGTTGATGTGAGAGAAAATAAGTTGGAATTACGAGGTAACATACTTAAAAAGGGACGGAGGGAGTATCATTGTATTATAATGGTTAAATGAGATGGAATGAGATTAGGGTGCAAACTCTAACAATAACTCAAAACAGAACCGACGCCCTCCGTAGAATTCTCAATGTCCCTCCCTAAAGGATTGTTTGCATCGCCTTCTAATGTCAGAGGAATACCTACACGACATCACAAAATATTGTTATTTTACTACTATAATATTAACATTAATTGTATTCAATATCTATGCCAAGAATGATTTTTAAAAAGAAAGAGAATACTATTTACATGAATATATTAAGCTCTGAAAGAAGTTTAAGTGGGTCCCACTACGGAATGAAGAACGCATGTGTACCATCACCAATAACGGAGAGGGTTCCATGGATGCTAACATTGGGTGGCGTTGAAGGAAGGTTGAAGCAATGTCTGCACAATAAATCAAGTAAAAATTAAGCACATGTTAACTCATTAATATACGAATTTTTTTATTGCAAACAATTATTGCAGTTGTAGCTTATGCATATATAATCCCATTTTAGATAAACTTATTTTCGTTGTTAATTACTTGTCACAAATTATTAGACTTTCAGATTGGTCTTGACGAGAAGAATTTAATCAAAAAAAAAAAAGGAAAGAAAGATATGAATTGCAATATGAAATTTTTTCAGAAATAGCATGTCTGAAATCTATATATTTTAAACTATTTTCAATAATAGTGAACCACTTTTTAAAGTTGTTTATTGTTAATTTTTACTACCTCGTAAATTTCCGTTGCCAACGCGAATAAGCAAAGTAACAAAAACTAAATTTTTGAAAATCCCCCCAAAAAATTAGATTACTCGACCACACCTTTAATTCCTTACCATAGAGTCCACCATAAGCTAGAAAAATCAAGAGATCAAGACCCAGTCGACCCTCAAAGGGATTCGGGTCATCGCCCACCGTAGTAGCTTCCCACAAGAAAACAAACATCTCCTTATCCCCTAGAAGAGCCGCCCAGTGCACAGGAAACATATCCCCGTCCCAAATCTTGGGCAACTCCCGGTTTTTCGCCACCAATAACTTTGCCGCCTCAAAGTTGCCGTTCTTCACTGCCTTGTAGAGGGCGGTTTCGCCTTTGATGTCTCGCTGCTGTGCTACCTCCACATCCGACATCTCTGCAATTAGCTTCTTCACGATGTGGTTTCGCTCTGATGATCGGACGGCAACCATAAGTGCTGTTTCTGACTCCAATGTTATGGGGTCCCGAATCCCGTCGGGTTCTTGTACTAAGAATCTGCTGGCTGTTCCCCAGTCACCGTTTATGATGGCCTTGTACAACGGCAAGTACATGCTTACAGTCCTCGCTTTTTCTTCGTATATCCGCTCCATCAGACTCAGAAACACAGAGTCTTATCACCAAAAAAAAAACGCAATTCACTTTTTCAATGTATATACAAGAAGTATTAAAAACCAATCTTCAAATCCAAAACGAACAAGGTCTTTAAGTCAACACAAACACTACTTTTAACTTAAGAGGGGAAAAAAACAAATGCATAGTTACCAGGTTCAGAGATAGATTGCGGCAAAGATGGATCCGAGATAGATTGTGGCAGAGAGGGGGCCGAGGAGGAGTTGGAAGTCGATGCCATTATTTGGTGTAGTGGGGGTTGTTTCTGTTGGTTAACTTGTTTCCCATCGGAGGCACTCTTATAATGTACCTTGGTCAGACCCTTTTGGGGTCAGTCGTGTTTTTTTTTTTTTTACCTGAACATGCTGAATTTTTAAAGAGTTTTAATCATACCGTCCAAAGTCAACCAGACGCATCGGCAGGAGGGAGAGCTACTTCTTCATACCCCAACTACTGTTGAATTAATCATACCGTCCACTAGCTTACCTGGTTAAAGGAATAACAAATATAAACTGGCCTACAATAACTAATACTAGCACATAAAAAAATGCCCACCAATCACAAAATTATTTCCGGTCCTGTTTGGACGCCTGATTATGGGATAATAAATTATGCATTTTTCAACTTTGAGAGTTTTGTGAGCAATCATTTTGTGAAGAAAATGAATCGGACAATTGCTCTTTCACTCACTTTTACCATGTTACAAAATCTATTATGAAGTTATCATCCAAATAGTCTTTATGTGCTCTCATGTTAATTTTACAATGTATAATCCACAATCAACAATCCAAACTCTAAGAAACTATTGGCTCCCAAACTCTCATTTGTTTCCAAATACGGTTATCCTTCAACTGGAACGGGTACTTTTCGGACTATTTTTTTTTACATAATTTTCAAATAGGTCTAGTCTAGTAGCTAGGCATCACAACGGTTCGGTTCGGTTCAGATATTGGTAAAACCAAAACCAAAAACTGAAACTTATAATCCTAACGAAAACTGTAAACAAAAACGGTGGTTTTCTTTTTATATATCGGAACAGTAACCAAAAATGTCGGTTACCACTTTGGCTTCGTCGTCCACCGAAATCGGTACTCAACATTTCTAATCACCCAACTTTAAGTAACGAGATGAAAGGGGAGGGAAAATAAAAAGAACAATAAGATTATAGTACTATTTACAATTAATACAAGTTAATTCATCTTGCAACTAATGTGCGTGAACCAAAAATGGATTCGGGTGGATGGGTCACCGATTAAACCATGATTGGGAATGGAATTGTAATGTGATAATAATTACGTTAAAGATATATTAAAAATAAATACCTCACTTAAATATGCATATTAAAAAGTATCGATATTATAGAAAGCTTGAAAAAATAAAACTAACCTTTGCTATTTGAAGTGAAAAAGGGAAGAGTTAGGCTAGAGATATGTCCTCTAGTCTTAGGGGTTGTTGCACGCCCACTATAACGAGATGTGTTAGTCAATGGACCACTGTTTCACGTTTTTAAATAATTAATTAATACTTAGGAGTATTTCGTTTTGCAGGAGAAGTCTTCGCCTAATTTATTTACGAACACTTGTATACAACAAAGATCCAATGAGGGCTCCCTCACTTTGCTAGGGTGAGGGACTTTCATTTCCGGATTGAATTTCAACGATCCGAACCGTTAGATGTGTTTAAAACATGTTTTTAAGGTACACAGCGAGGATTCGTAA
>JAXBDA010007283.1:0-18041 GCA_036023075.1 Gaultheria prostrata
ACGCCCGGCCCGCGGGCGGGCTTGGGCTGGAAGTTCGCGGCCCGGCCCAGCCCGATGATGAGGCTTACAACCAACCATTCAAATGTACGTATTAAAAAATATTTTTTTAAAAAACATAATTACAAAAAATTAAATTTTCTATGAAATAAATTAATATAGCTTGAAATTGTCCAAAATTAATTAAATAGATTAAGTTTTGTAATTATATAATTAATTTAATGCATAATCAAGTTTGGTACACCACAAGGGCAAAAGAGTCATTTGATAGTTTTTTTCCATCATCCACCCCCTCTTATTTATAAAATATCCAAACCAAGTCAAAATCATCCCCCTGTTTAATCTCTCATCCAAACCATCTACCTTTTTATCCCCCTTCCGTAAACATCAAAACAATGTGGGGCAAGCCTCCAAAAATAATACCCCCTCTTATCTTATCCCCCTAGAAATAATCCTCCATCCAATCACGCCCTAAGGTATAAATGTTTTGATCGCCCAATGCTTTATGGTAATTATTTTGCTGTTTGTCAACTACATAACTTTTTTTATTACATCTTTGCAACTCAATCATGTCTTTGCAACTCCTGTAATAACACTGATTTTTGGGGAATAATTTTTTTTATTTTAAATAAAGTACTTATCTTAAATAAGAAAAATCATTTATTTATTTGAACTTATATATAAATATCTATATATATGTACTTGTGTATGTATTTTTATATAACCAAAATCCTACTACATTTTATCTCTCCAACTCACTCTCACTTTTAGTCAAAATAGGTACCAAGTAGTTACTCCAATTTTGACCAATTTTGACTAATTTTGACTATCAATTATTGTGGAGGATTGAGAGAGATTTGGAGGAAGGTCATGGGAAATCTCCTAATTGGCACATGTCTAAAATCTCATGGGATTCTCTCCTAGATTCCCACCATTAATGGAAAGATTGAGAGGAAGGGGGGGGGGGGAAGCTTCCTAATTACTTAGTCACTAAGAATAAGTACACTAGAAATTTCTTACTACTTTCCTGCTAAATTCTCTCATCCTAGATATTGACATGTGTTTATTTGTGTACACTTGCTTGTATAACTAGTACCGAAAAGTCCCCGAAACATAGTTAGTCACGCATTTCCTACAACTGTAAATTGTGACTAGATTTTACTAGCAATTTCCTAGAAGTTTCCTAACCAAATCTAGCCATGATGAGATTCTTATTTCTTGCCATAATGAGAGAATCCTCATGATCACACCTAAGATTTCATGACGCACCGAAGATCTCATGTGCTTTGCAGTGTAAGTTAGTACCTAAAATGCAGTTAGTCGCGTGACATTTACACTGCGGAACTTCGTAGTCATAAATTTTCCATGCATTATTGGTCCTAGCTACTAACCTAGCATCATCATCAACTTTATAGCCTTTTAGTGCTTCGCAGTGTAAGTTAGTACCGGAAACTAACTAATCGCGTAGAGTTTACACTGTGAAAGTCCGTAGTCTATCATTTTCCCTTGCATTATTGGACCTATCCTTCATCATGATCTAAAGAGAATATATTCTCTTATTAATTATGCATCATAAGATAAGGTGTAGCCTTAATAGCCTCGTTATAAACGCAGTGCAAATTAGTACCGGAAACTTGGTTAGTCGCGTGTATTCTACAATGCGGGAGTTCGTAGTCATAAAAATCCCATGCATTATTGCCTTATCCTATCACCCTAGCGTCAAAACGAGCCTACTAACCTACGGGAATATATTCCCTCATGATGGCGCGTCATAGATTCTCGTAATGATGAGATTCCGGGACATTATTGCGGGGAAATTTCTTGGAAATTTCGAAGGGGAAGGTCGGCCATTGGGAGGGACAGGAGAGCCCCATGCTTTGCCTATAAATAGCAAGCCATACCTCATGGAAATCACACACCTCCACTCCTCCAATCTTGTAGTAGTTCATGTAGTAGTTCTTAGTAGTTTTTGGTAGAAATTTTCCAAGTTCTTCATGAGTTCTTCAGAAACTCAACCAAAACCCATCCTAGCCGCCACCCTCCACCACCCCAAACCGCCCCTCGATCCAAAAATAGTAGCCTTCGTAGTCATTTTCGCGTTTCTAGAAAAGTACTAACTTTTCCTTTCGACGCTTTAAGTCTTTACTCCATCCGTCTACCGTTAGCCTTCTCAGCTTCCGATTAAACTCGGAAATTTGGTAACAATCTTTATCAATGTGGACGGTCGAGAAAACGGCCCACGCTGTTTTGGTTTGGAAAACAAGGTAAGTAAGGGAAAAAGAAATTTTTAGAGTCGCCACCCGGGGTTTTTATTTTTGGAAAATGTTAGGTACCCGAGAAACCGTTTAGAAAAAAATAATGACTCTTGTGCCGCTGAAAAAGGGTTTGATCTGCGAAAAATAGATATTTGGGTTAGGGAGCCAGGTTACAAGCGGGGAAGGTTTTGTTCGAAAAAGCACCCCGCGCGCCCGGAATTTTCCTGTCTCTACTAAATATTTTTGGGATTTTTATGAAAAGATTTTATTGAAAACTTTATTCACATAAACAGTAAATAATTATTCTAAAGAAATAAATAATAGTGACAAGTCAAGCAATGCAATAAAATGACATATTGAATAAACAAGTAATGCAACAAAATATTTAAAGCACAAATAAATACTTAAATGAAATAATAAATAACATGAGAGGATGTAATAGTAACAATCAAAAGCCAAGGGGGGTCAGTGTAATAAGAGCTCTGTAAGTTTTTTCCCAAAACAGAGCATCAGAACCCGAAACAGAGTATGAAAAATCAATTTTTGCCTCTGGCACCGTGCGGTGTCGGAATAGATACCGCGCGGTGTCCGACTAACACCGCGCGGTGCCACTGATAGCACAAAATTTTGAAAAAAATTTGATTTTGTCAGAATGAAAAGGGGCTCTGTTTTCTTTGTGAAAAATATGACTTTTTGACGGTTTTGAAAGACTTTAAGAGAGATTGTAACGAAGAAATGTACCTCCACACACGAACGGCATTTCGTGATAATTATTGATATCACGCAAGGCTCATCCGAGAGGTTTATGCTTGATTGAAAACATCCTTTTAAGTTCAAGGGAGAGCTACAAAGCTTCCCTCAAACCTAGTGGACACCCCTCAGAATACAAGAACTTTGATAAAAACACGGATTATATACCTCGAAACACCTCAGGTGAAATACGGGAAACCGATTGGGTTGAGAGTACGAAGTTCGTGGGGCAAGGTTTTGGTACGACTTTAGAATTGAGGGTGAGTGAAAACTGGGCTTTGAAAAACAGAGGTTTTTTTCTGGGTTTTGGACTTGATCGGTTTTTGTACGTGAAATCTTCCAACTTTCTTCTCACTCATTCGGAGGAGATGAGTATATATGAGCAAAGGGGTGCCGTGTGTTCCCTCCATGAGAGAGATTCGTAAGCAAATGGCTAGGCCTTACTGTGTTACGCCATCGTTCTGAGCTGCTGGAGCAACCCGGGAATCGCGGGACAAGATAGATGAGGCCGTACGGTGTCCCAAGATGAACCGCACGGTGCACATAACCACACCGCACGGTATAGGTGGAAATTTAAGCCGCACGGTTTAGGGATGGAGGTTGTACAGTTCAAGCAAACCCACTTTTGACCATTTTCACTTGTTCTGGACCCGAGGGATCGTTTCAAGGCATATTTCGTGTTCTTTTCATCATCGGGGATGCACAAGTCATCAAAATTGGGGTGTCTACAATCAATATTCTACTAGTTATTCAAGTGCAACTATAATTTTTAGTAAAGTTATAATGCCCGGTTTAAGAATTAAAGTTACTAGATTAAGCTTTATTAAAAGTAATTAGTCGTGATTCTAAAAATACTTTTTCGAGCTTACATAATCGTTATAATGCTCGAATTGAAAATGATATTTCAAATTTACGTCGTTATAATGCCTAAGTAATTTTTGAAAAAACACGTGAACGGTTACAATTTTATTAAAACAGAATTATCGACAAATGGGAATTTTCTTAAAAAGACTACGTGGAATATTTTGGGGGAAAGAGAAATGTTTTATGACTAACTTGAGACTGTGGAATCACCCAAGGCTAACGCCCTAGAAAGTCTGTCTAGAATGAAGACGGGAACTATTAACTGGATATTCCGCCTCCCTATACCTGGGACTTTCCTGGTTATCCTATTGTTGAGAGAAGGTAACTCAAAGAAAAATGATATTTTGAGAGACATTTTACGAGGAAATACTGAATTTTGGTAAAACACGTTTTACAAGGAAACACTGATTTTTGAAACACGATTTTACGAGGAAGTTATATTTTTACGAAAAGAGTTTTTGAAACCCGTTGCATATTCACGACACGATACGAGAATGACACGACACGTTTCTCGAGATGAATAGTTGACACGAGGAAAAGAGATGAGAATGAAAATGAGATGAGAATGGAAACGAAGAATTCGTAATAATGATAATGAATACAGTGATGCAACTTTAGTACCGCCCTTCACGTAGTTACGGTCTGTGATGTGGTTAGGACTAAAGATATGGTAGTGCGGCAGTAGCACCGCCCTTCACGTAGTTGCGGTCCATGAAGTGGTAAGGGCTAATGCGTGCACATCAGCACGGTGGATAAAGCTTTGTATCACATAGATGCGGTCCATGATACAAGATGGCTGGATTGTATCACGTAGGTGTGGTCCATGATACAATACGGTTGAAGTTGTGTTCGTGAGTGTCGCATAGTGGATTAAGCTTTGTATCACGTAGATGTGATCCATGATACAAGGTGGCCGAATTGTATCGCGTAGATGTGGTCCACGATACAATAAGGTAGAAGCTATGTTCATGTGTGACGTGGGGTGAGCGGACTTTGTATCACGTAGATGCGGTCCATGATACAAGGCAACTGGAACCTCAAGTGGAAAGGTTGGTGAAAGACGGGCCAATAACTTTCAAGTGAGCGGACTGTAAGCCCGGTGGTCAGAAGCAGTCCAACCTTTAATAAATTTGAAGAAGAATGCTTATGATGATAATAATGAGAAATGTGACAAGACTCATGATACCACCACGCAGTTACTCTGATTGTATTGACACTGGCACAAGCATATCTACACTGACACTGGCACTCATATATTCATGAAAACTATTTTTTGTTAACTTCTGTCGTTATTTTCTATCAAACATATATTGTTCAAGAATTGCTAGTTAGAGGATTGGGTAGATTTATTGTTGGGCATTTTCGCTCATGGTGTTGCACTTGTGTAACCCTGGCATAATGCCACGATGTTGCCTGGCGACTCTGACATATTATGCCTGACTATAGAGATGAACAAGAGGAATTCTACAGCTTAGGAGCATATGAAGCTGGACATGACACCACCGGGGCTGACGGCTGTGCAAGGAATTGGAAGAAACCCTAGTTGATCCTGTTTTCAATAAATGTATTTGGAAATGAGAATTATGTAATTTCCAAGGTGGAAACTTGTTGTAAGACTTATTTATTATTTTATAATAAATATAACGTTCTCAAAAATTAGGGGCATTACAACTCCTCACCTCCATATGTTCTTATGACGTAGCGTCCAATTTAACAGATACCTCCTTTTCCATTTAGCTAGTTTGCTTCTGAATCTATCTATCACACGTTTCCAAGGGGATTTAAGCTTTGGACTTGCCCCAAGAGGTAACCCCAAGTATTTAACAAGGAGTTTATGCTTTTTGCAGCCCAGAATATCAACAAACAGTTGGAGGTTTTGATCATCGATACCAACCCCACAAAGAATAGTTTTATGGAAGTTAATCTTGAGCCCTGAAATTTCCTCAAAATCTTGAAGAATTTTTTTACTGACATGCACCTCCTCTTAGATTGCTTTGCAGAACACCAAAGTATCATCCGCAAAACTGAAGATGTGTTATTCTAAGATCCTCATTTCCCATTGTTAGTCCATTGAGCAGACCTAGATTTATTGCCTTTTTGAACAACCAATTAAGCCCTTTCTGCTGCAATTATGAACAGAAAAGGGGATAGGGGATTCCCTTGTCTAACTCCCTTATGCATTCTCAACTTCAAACTAGGAGAACCATTAACTAGGAGTGAAACCCATGCAGAAGTAAGGCATTCTTTCATCCATTTGATCCATTTGCTAGGAAAGTTCACTAGTTTCAACATTCTCCAAAGATACTTCCAGTTAAGCCTATCAAAAGCCTTTTCAAAATCAAGTTTGATAATGATGCCCTGTTTTCTACCCTTTTTCCACCCATCAATGATCTCAATTGCAATCAAAATACCATGTTGTATGTTTTTCCCCTCAGAAAAGGCAGATTGAACTTCACCAACTACCACAGGAATAGTATTTTTTATCCTAGCAGCCAAGACTTTTGACAGGATTTTATACATACTTCCAATAAGACTAATAGGCCTATAATCAGTTAATCTCAATGGATTCTCAATTTTAGGAATTAAAGTGATGAAAGAAGTGTTGATACCTATGGGGAGTTTCCCATTCTTGTGAAATTCTGTGAGAAAAGCCATAATATCAGTCTACATAAATCCCCAGCTTTTCTTGATGCTCAACATATTGAAACCGTATGGGCCCGGTGCTTTACTGCCATCACATAGTTTGATGATATTCCAGACTTCCTCCATTGAGAAATCAGCAATGAGTTGGTTGTTCAGGGCAGCGTCAATAGATTCTCCAAAACTTTCACCAATCATAGGCCTTGTTTCCAAAGACTCCATATAGAGGCTTTGGAAGAGGCTTTGGAAGTGGTTTGAAACTGCTAGCTTGATTTTATCAGGGTCCTCAATTAGAACCTCATCCACTGAGAGTGAGCTAATCATGTTTTTCCTTTGCCTGGCAGAGGTCGTGGAATGAAAAAAAATTGTGTTCTTGTCCCCCAAAAGATGCCAGCTTACTCTTTATTTCTGCAACCACATTCTTTCAATGGACCTTCTTATCCTTCACAGTTCTTCTTTCAGAGCTTTCCTTAATGAGGCATCAGATTCAGAACTATTCCCCTTTTCTGCTTGAATATCCAAATTGTGCAAATCCAATTCTACTTGTTCTAATCTTCTTTGGGTGTTTCCAAAGACTTCCTTTGACCAAATCTTCAGAGCTTCCTTCATCTCTTTAAGCTTCATAGATAACTTAATGGTATTTCATTTGTGTTTCTACTCAATGGACCAAGCTTTTCCATTATTTTCAAACAATCCTCATTTTCTAGCCATGCATTGAAGAACCTGAATGGTTTGGGGCCCCAATCCCTATCATCTTCCATCAATAAAATTGGGCAATGGTTAGAGAGGTCTAGGGAGGCCCCATTGTTTAAGATTAAATTTTTCTAGCCACTCTGAATGAACAAGAAACCTGTCAATTCTACTCCACTTTTCGTTTTCCAGAGAATTTGACCAAGTGTAAGTTCTGCCAAGAAGTTGCATGTCCGTAAGCTCCATATCATCTATAAAAGTGTTGAGATCTCTCATACCTTTGTCCCTGATTGAGCAGCCTTGTCTTTCATCTATGCTTCTGAATTCTGATTTCATTAAGGTCTCCTCCCAAACACCAAGGGGCCTGGAACTGGCTTTTGAGTGAGAAAAGTGTATCCCATAACTTTTTCCTATCAGTAGCTGAACTTGGTCCATAGATATTTACAATGGTAGAGTTGAAATCAAAACAAATAGACCCATGAAGCAATAGAAAATTCCTATTGCTACAAGCCTCAGCAATGTAAAATACTTAAGTACACAATTTTTGAAATTTTTTTTGCATCGAATTAAAGATTTTTATTAGTAGTTTTATTTTTGTGAAGAAATTAATATACTCAGAAGTACTTTATTTTTTTATTCCAAAAAATTTGCAAATGGCATAAAATGTTAATAACAGAGTGAGTAGGAAGAGGATAGGGTAATCCCGTAATTAGCACACCTAGACTAAATATGGACAGGGTAGGGTCGACCCTGGAGGTCAATAATTTGTCTTGTGCTTATTAATGGAGGGCGCCCATTTTTTTTAATCGGCAATAAAATTTTATTAGGGAAACATGAGTACATCAAGTTGGGGGGAGATGAGAGGGAACTCCAACCAAGATTGAAGAAATTAAAACACCAAATGGGTCAAAGCCCAAAAAACACCTGAAGGCAAAACTCAAACCACTTAATGGACTATCCAAAATAAACAATAGTGAAGCCCAATGCATCAATGGCATACCAAAAACAAACATAGATGCCCAAACCCAAAAGCCTAACAACCTGTTGCGTCTCCACAAACCCAGCGTCGGCCCTCACCCACACCACCACCACTAAACCATCCAACAGACCACCCACCGCTTGTTGTTAAGTCCGAACTAGTCTTATCCAACAATGAGAAACTGATGGGTGAGCGTAAGCAGAAAAGAGGCCCAGAGGCAGAGGCAGCAAACAAACAGCCTTTGACGCCATTAAGCATAAACAAAAACATCCAGCAATGAATCCCACGGAGGACAGAAGCTGCTGGCGAAAAAAAAAGAACGAGACGATGGAGAGGAAGGGGAAAGGGGTGTAGAAGATAAGGGAACCGAGGGCCATAGCCGCCGCCGTCAAACCACGAACTAAGGAGAAGAACAACCACACCGCACTACAAGAAAATAGGCCATTTTTCGGTATTTAGTGAAATGCCGGCAAAAGTATTATTCCCGGCATTTTTTCCAAAAGTGCTGGAAAAAGTATTATACTATAAATATTTTATTTGTCATTTGGTAACCAAATGTGGGCTAGCTCAGCTGGTTGCGTGCGCGCGCGAGGAGGCAAGGGTCGCGGGTTGGAATCCTGGGGAGAGCAATTCTCCACAATTTTGCCCGCACACGTGGGCGCCACGTGTGTGCCACGCCAGAGCCACATGGGCGTAATGTGGCTGCCACGTGGGCGCCACGCAAGCATTAGGTGGCCACCGCATGGCCTTTTTTCCCCAAATAGGGTCAAAAGCTTTCCCGGCATGTCTCAAATGCCGCAAATAGTGGCAACTATTCCCGGCATTTGTGGAGACTTTTCCCGGCATTTATTAGCATAAACGACATGTGTATGGGCAACATATGCAATAAATGCCGGTAATGCTTAAAAAATGCCGGTAATGCCCTTTTCCGGCATTTTAGGTGGCTTTTCCAGCATTTCACAAATGCCGGTAATGGTGAAATTTGGCGTAGTGCCGGCACGTCCTTTACGAGTGGTTGGCCTCATGAATGGCCGCCACTTCGGTTCTGATAAACAGCAAGAGAGACGGCAACCGAGGAGACCAGAAATGCCACCGTAGCAGCCTACCGCACCACCACGCTCCATACCTGCAAAAACAAAGAAAAAAGAAACCAAAGAGAGAGAGAGAGAGAGAGAGAGAGAGAAGTAGAGAGGATACCCATTTTCAATCCAAACCCAGGCAACACAGTGGGCCTAGGATTTCTAATCCAGGCCCAAGCAACGAAGGGTAGCATCTTCCCCATCCAAACGAGCTCTATGGGTTCTATGGGTCTCTTGACTAAAGAAACTGGTTTCACGCCTGAAGTCTGCGAGAAAAACTTACTCATGGAAGTCATAAGTGCGGTGCGACCCTTTTGGGGATATGGTGTCTGCTCACTATTGGGTAAAACATCTTCAAACCAAAGGTAAATACTCTGCACGTTCTGTCAAGAAGGACAAATAAAAGCAGATGAAGAGAGTAAGGCGAGGAAGGGGAAAGGGGTGTAGAAAATAAGGGAACCGAGGGCCATAGCCGCCGCCGTCAAACCACGAACCAAGGAGAAGAACAACCACGCCGGCATGTCCCTTACGAGTGGTCGGACTCATGAATGGCCGCCACTTCGGTTCTCATAAACAGCAAGAGAGACGGCAACCGAGGAGACCAGAAATGCCACCGGAGCCGCCTATCGCACCACCACGCCATCCACGCTCCATACCTGCAAAAACAAAGAAGAAGGAAACCAGAGAGAGAGAGAGAGAAGTAGAGAGGGTACCCATTTTCAATCCAAACCCAGGCAACACAATGGGCCTAGGATTCCTAATCCAGGCCCAAGCAACGAAGGGTAGCATCTTCCCCATCCAAACGAGCTCTATGGGTTCTATGGGTCTCTTGACTAAAGAAATTGGTTTCACGCTTGAAGTCTGCGAGAAAAACTTACTCATGGAAGTCATAAGTGCGGTGCGACTCTTTTGGGGATATGGTGTCTGCTTACTATTGGGTAAAACGTCTTCAAACCAAAGGTAAATACTCTGCACGTTCTATCAAGAAGGACAAATAAAAGCAAATGAAGAGAGTAAAAAACCTAGCGAGCAAGGAATAGTTGTAAATTAATGAGTTCAGCTCCTCAAAAGTGAAATTGTGTAGTATTAATTGAGGATTAGGAAGGATGAATGTGTTAAAGTCAGCCTCGAACACACCCTGGTGAATGAGAAAAAGAAGGGTAGTGAAAATTAAATAAAACCAATGAATTGGCAAGGAGATTGTCTAAATCTATTCTAGAACCAAGTCTAACAAGAAAAAGGAAAGGTAAAAGAAAACGAAAGAATGCAAGCAAACTACAAATTTGATTTCCGTTATCAAAATAGACTAATGGAATTTATGCAACAGTCATGAACACAGGATGTTGTTATGTGGGTGAATTCAAGAGGGTAAAAGGACAAGCCAAGGCAAAAAAAACTCTGCTAGAAGCAATCTAAGAGTGGTTAAGTACTAGTCCTACAAGAAAAAGAAAAGGAAAAAGAAAAAATGCAAGCCAACTACAAAGTTGATTTCCTTTATCAAAATACACTAATGGAATTTATGCAACAGTCATAAACATTGGATGTGGTTTTGTGGATGAATTCAAGAAGGAAAAAGGACAAGCTAAGGCAAAATCCTCTGCTAGAAGTGATCTAACGTGGGTTAATTACAACAAGCTTTAGTCAATTGCTCCCTTTGAATTTCTAGTACTTGGCCTATTTTTCATGCCCAACACATTAATGCCTTTCACATCCTGCAACATGAAAAGTTTCCTTTGTCTCTGTATATGGATGAATTCATGAGGGAAAAAGGACGAGCCAAGGCAAAAACCTCTGCCAGAAGTGATCTAAAATTGGTTAAGTACTACAAGCTTTAGTCAATTGCTTCCTTTGAATTTCTATGACGGGCTATTTTTTCATCCCCAAAGCAATAAAGCCTTTCACACCCTCCAACATCAAAAGTTTCCTTGTCTCTGCCTAGGCTATGACTCTATAAGTAAGTTTCACACCCTCCAAGGAAGAAGTTTTTGAAGAAGAAGAAGAAGAGGGATTTCTCTCTGGTAAAAATGTTGTTTGGCAACAAGATTTTCATCCTCTTCATTTCGGGATTTCTGCTTTTCGATGATGATATCCTACACTGCAGAGCTTCGTTTCAACACTATCAATTTGTGGTGAGTACTCTCAAAATCTAAAGTAAAAGCTATTGCTAGATGATCACGACCTAGGTCACATAATACTTCAAGAATACCCTCTGCTTGTGCTCTCACAATCCTCACTTTACGCTCTCGATGTTTCGCCTGCTCAAGAAGGGAACACCATTCAAGTGGGATGACAAATGCCAAAAAGCCTTTGAAACCATCAAAAATTATCTCCAGAACCCTCCAGTACTGATGCCACCAGTACCAGGACAACCCCTCATCCTATACCTCTATGTTGCCCCATCAGCAATGGGATGCATGCTCGCACAAGAAGAAGAAGGGCGGAAGTGAGAAAGCAGTTTACTACATTAGCAAGAAGATGACAGGATGTGAGGAACGATATACCTCTCTGGAAAACGTTTGCTGGGCTTTAGTTTGGGCTTCTAAAAAATTAAGGCACTACATGCTGGCCTATTCGGTGAAGTTGATTTCTCGAATGGACCCTCTCAAATATCTGTTTGAGAAATTGGCACTCACAGGTAAGCTAGCACGATGGTTCCTTCTATTAGCAGAATTCGATATCAAGTATGTTACTCGGAAGTCTGTGAAAGGAAGGGTTGTTGCGGAATTTCTCGCCGATCACCCAGTGGAAGGGCCGAAAGACGTAGAATTTGAGTTTTCTAATGAGAATGTGATGGTGACAACCAATGATGTGTGGATGCTATACTTCAATGAAGCTGATAATCAGAAAGGGTTCAGAATCCGAGTTTTGTTAATTTCACCAGAAGGGTCACATGTCCCTCTTGCTTTCAAACTAAACTTCGAGGTTACCAATAACCAATCAGAATACGAAGCCTGTATTGTGGGAATAGAGGCTGCTCTAGAAATTGGAGTCAAAAGATTGGACGTAATCGGAGATTCCAACTTGGTGGTCTCACAAGCAAATGGTGATTGGAAGGTCAAGGAAGACAAGTTGAAGCCTTACCACAAGGATCTTAATGACCTACCCACGATTTCAAGCAATCACCTTCACGCACGTGCCTAGATTGAAGAATAGATTCGCTAATGCCCTAGCAACATTAGCATCGATGGTGGAGATACTGTAGACACCCCGATTTTGAACCCAGGAAGTATTCAAGCATTCCCAATGATGAAAACGACCAACAAAACACTTTGGAGCTTGAATAAGTGCTTGAAACCCCACCAAAATCCAACCCCAACCTCCTTAAAACAAACCCAAGCCTACACCATCTTCTAGTACATTCAAAACCCTCTTTATCGATATATAATACGTCCCAATCCATCTTGAAATGAGGGAAATACGCACGTTTCACTAAAATGACCCATTTGCCCGACCTCTTGAGGGTAAAATGGTCACCCATTGGGATGTACAAATTATTTTTCATTGAAACCACTTGGGTTAGAAAGTAGACTCAACCACCTTTCCAACGCTTTAAACCACGCCTAAATCGGAGTTCGGTAGCACCCGGGGCAGCCCCGCAAAGTTGGTCAGTTCTGCAGTTGAGCGCTCAAGGTGGTCTTGAGCGCTCAACCCCTCCAAAATACACCTTGAGCGCTCAACCCCCTTACAGACAGTTCTGCAAGACATCTCATAATGAGATTCTGTTGTAAGAAGAGCGTATGTCCCTCATTTTTGTCCCCCCTAAACACGTCCAACACTCACTCACTCACTCACTCACTCCCTCACTCACTCATTCACTCACCCATTCACTCCCTCACTCACTCTCACTCTATAAATTCCTCTCACCCACTCTCTCATTCCTCTCTTAGCCTCTCTCACTCTCCTACTGCCATTCCTCCCCCTCTCTCCTCTAAAACCAGCAGTCAAACTCCTCCCACTTCTCTCTAAAAAAACCTGTAGTAGCTACTCTTACACTTCCATTCACATCCTCCCTCATATACATCACCAAAACCCATCAAAATCAAACCGAAATTCACTTTCAAACCTTGAAAGCCACCACTTCCATCAAACACCTTGAGAAACCAGTCCTAAACTACCTCAAACTCAACCAAAACCTACTATTCTCAGCCCATAAATCAAGCCCCAACCTCAATCCACCCAAAACCTCAAGTTCAAGTCATTTTCAGGCTAAAAAGGTAGAAATACCTTCCAAAATCAATGTTTTGGTCCTTCTGAGGGTGACCAGTAGGTTCACACAAGTTTCACATACTTGTTGTGAGCCTACAAGGTCCTACAAACCAAGAAAAACATCTTCAAAATTTTCAATTTTAAAGGGCTTGAGCGCTCAAGGGGGTCTTGAGCGCTCAAACCTGCACCAGAAAGCCAATTTAGTATTTCAGCCATAACTTTTTACACTGAACTCCATTTTTTACGAGTTATATATCAAAATGTAGATAATTTGAAGAGTTTCAACTCTCTAGTTTTATGCTCTTCCAAATTCCATATTTACAGTGCCCAAAATATGCAAATAAGTTTCTGACATGATTTCTTTGAAAACAATGTCCTAAAGTTCCATTTTCCATCTTTATTGGTATTTTTTGTTTGTGTTTCATCTCATCATACATTGTACACTTTACATGAGCATTAAAAAATCAGTCTCCATAAGTCATGATGGTGCAAAAGAATGGCAAAGAAACTGACAGAAACATGCAAGCCAAGAAATGGCTCGAGCGCTAACCCCTGCTTGAGCGCTCAAACTGTCTCCTGGACAGTTTGTTATTTTATTTTGTTTTGATCTTTGATTACTTATTCAAGTCATTCCAGGTGTGTGTGTGTGTGTGTGTGTGTGTTATATATGATGTTATATCTGTCTGCAATCTCTCCTTCAATTCATGTTTCTTATTTTTCTATGATATCTTTCAAAATAAATGATCATGGGCTTACATTACCAACGTAGAAAATTACTTTCTAGAAGTCATTTGGTGATGAGATTGTGTATTCTTGAACTAGAAATCAGAAGAATGAAACTATTGAGTTGAGGGGAGCTGAGCGCTCAAGACCCCTTTGAGCGCTCAACTCCAGTGTTGCTGACAGTTGGTATCTAGCTTTTGCATAGTTCTTTTGGTCAATTAATCATCTTGTCATCATTTTCTAATCATGTTCCATTCTGTTAGTCACTAATGTGCTTATCTCATCATATTTATATCACCATCATCATTGTCATTGTAAAATACACAAACACGCACAATCACTGTAGTTTCATATGTTGTGTTTTATCTCGCATACATATACCCCATCCCCGTATTCCCTTTCATGTGAATAAAATCGAATTTTAAATATTTTCCATATCCCACAAATCATTGTGTAAAGACCGGTTTACAAAATCCTTCCCCTCTCGTAACCAAACCCCCGAGCCCGGAAATAAAAAGGTTTTCGCACGACTAGTAAAACCATTTTCAAAACCGTTGGGCATAATGAGTCATTCTTTTCGGTTTCTCGGGTTCATTCCTTAAACCCGGGTGGCAACTCCAAAATTATTTTTTAAATCCAATCAAATCGAATCGGGGAGCCATCGCTTGTGGGCGTCCGCCCGACGGGTGTCCACAGATACCAAACGAAGTCAAGCTCCGAGCAATTGTGATTGAGCAGAAGGACAAACCCGTTTATGAGTACGTTAGGGCCATTGATGAACCTAACGATGGTCTTCCGTGGTACCATGGCATCTGGAACTTCATTGAAAAAGGAGAAAATCCATAAGGAACTGACAAAAAAAATCAGATTGCTCTCCGGAAGCTAGCATCTCAGTACATCATCTGTGGGGGCAGGTTGTATCGAAGGTCTCATTGCGGAATGCATAAGTTATGTGTGAACGGTTAAGAAGCCACCAATATCATGGAAGAAATCTACAACGAAGTCTGTGGCCCTCACATGAATGGGACGATGCTTGCCAAGAAGATTTTACGACAAGGGTATTACTAGTCTACCATGGAGACTGAATGTGTCGAGTATGTGAGACGGTGCCACAAATGTCTGATTCATGCTAATCTCATGCATATACCGCCGTCAGAGTTACATTCCATGACCTCGCCCTGGCCTATCTCTACTCGGGGCATCGATGTTATCGGTAAAATCACACCAGCTGCTTCAAACGGGCACAAGTTTATTCTGGTTGCAATCGACTATTTCACCAAATGGGTCGAGGCTGCCTCGTATGCTACTCTGACGGCAGTTCAGGTCGCTCATTTCATCAAGCAGAATATTATCTACCGGTATGGTGTCCCTCAAGCTTTTGTGTCAGGTTGTTCAGGTCGCTCATTTCGCCATCCTGCATGGCACCACTACCGCCTCCTGTAGGCTAATCATGAACAACAACAACACTCCTCGGAGTGTCACCCACGACAGTGGTACTTGAACCACCACCGGCCAAACCATGTGCTTCACCCATCTCCGGTGCACCACTACCACCACCAAACTCAGCCGTACATGACTCGTCACTGCTAATCTCCACCGTACGAGGCACTTAACCCCCAATTTGTACCGCATGGTGTTCAATACTACTGGAATCAACCGTAGCCAAACTAATATCACTCAGTGACAAGCCACCCATGGCCGGTTGTGTTGCCATGTCCTCCTCTTTGTGACCGACGGTGATAATTCACCACTAGAAGTAGTGGGTTGGTCCTGAGGATCGCCAAAATACGCCATGGCCGCCGCCTCTCAAGAACCAAAGATGGGATTGATTGATTTCGAGAAAGAATTAGACAAAAGAAGAAGAAGATTAAAATGGTAATTGATCTTCACCTCTTGGAAAGAAACTAACCGGGATTTTGAACAAAGAACGCAAGAAACTGAGAGATTTGGCGGTTACAAACCAAGATGACAAAGCTAATTGTGCCGCACGGTGCATCCAAATTTCTGTCGTACGGTATGAACCCTAAATCTCCCTCTACACCGCACGGTATGTTGCACGGTGCTCACCCCTTTTGTCAAAATTGCATTTTCCGCCTTTCTATTTGCTCATGCATTCAAGGGGACCCTCTACATCATTTCTTTTTTTGAAATTATTGTTCTTAAAAGCCCTCTACGGCATTAATTTTCTGTTAATTAATTTTAAATCCTCTACGGTATTATTTTCCAGAAAATATTTTAAATCCTCTATGGTGTTAATTAATTTTAAATCCTCAATGGTATTATTTTTCCCAGAAAATATTTTAAAGCCTCTGCAGTGTTAATCAAAATCCTCTACGGTATTATTTTCCAGAAAATATTTTAAATCCTCTACGGTATTAATTAATTTTAAATCCTCTACGGTATTATTTTCCATAAAATATTTTAAATTCCTCTGCGATGTTAATCAAAATCCTCTGCACTATTATTTTCTAGAAAATATTTTAAATCCTCTACGGTGTTGGTGTTAATCAAAATCCTCTGTGTTAATTAATTTTAATTACTCTACGATATTAATCCTCTACGGTACTATTTTCTGGAAAATATTTTAAGTCCTTTACAACACTGACTAATTCTCGTTTACCAAACATCATTCGTTTTTCCCTCGTTGAAAAATGAGGTGTCAATTTTTCATGTTGCATGACGGCCCCAGAGAACTACGATTGGTCTGATCCCTGCAAACGGGGTACGTAGGAAGCTCTAAGCTTGACCACATTTTATTTGATTGCTTGTTTCCACACCAAGGCGACTGAATTGGGATGTCTGTATCTTTGACACGACTTGCATCAACACAATGGTGACTAAGCCTCGTCAAAGAGGGGCAACTGCAGACACCCCAATTTTCGACTCGTGCACGCTTGAAATCCCCAATGATGAAAAGGATACTCGAAAAATATCTCGGAACAATTCCTCGGGTCAAACGAGTCAAGAAGATCAAGACAGAAACCATTTAAATTGTACGGCACAATCCAACTCTATTG
The DNA here is from genome assembly GCA_036023075.1 of Gaultheria prostrata. Classification (NCBI taxonomy): domain Eukaryota; kingdom Viridiplantae; phylum Streptophyta; class Magnoliopsida; order Ericales; family Ericaceae; genus Gaultheria; species Gaultheria prostrata. The sequence goes on from JAXBDA010007283.1 coordinate 17,201, forward strand.
CACGGTGCAAAAAATTCCCTTTTAGCCACTTCCACCATACGGTACAACTAAGAGTACCGTACGTCATACCTTCTCAACAGAGCGAATCCTGGGCATTCCCAGCAGCTCAGTTCTGGTTGACGAACACGGTACTAATTTCGTAAATGCAGAAAAGGCTATGGTAGTAGCCCATCATTCTGGCGTGAGAATCTCGTTTATGGGAGAAGAACACGGCACAGGATGCCTATAAATTCCAGGCTCTTGCCATGACAGAGAGGACCGAAACTTTTCCGAACAAACTCTCTCTCTAAGACTCTGCTGCAAAATCTCAGGATCACCTTCGTTTTCCAGTAAGCCAAAACCATCCTAAAATCATACCATCAAAACCCACACTGACGGCCTAAAGCCCAACTAACTGTTCCATCTAAAGAAAAATTGTTCTAGAGGTATGAAAATTCGTGTTCCCGTTCGAGAATCAATCTTTTGAGGGGTTTCTACTGAATTTGAGGGAAGCCCTATCGCTCTTCCTTAAACTCGGAAGAATATTTTTCAACAAAACTTGAGTCTCCCAGACGAGTGTTTCGCGACATTATCCATTGTCGTAAAAATGTCGTCTTCGCGAGGAGGTATATTCTTTCATCAAAACCATTTTCTGGATTCTAAAAAACCATCTAAAACCATGGTTTTTATACCAAAAATGAACCATTTTCATTCTGTCGAAACCAAAATTTTAAAATTTTCCAGTGACTAGTTGTACCATACAATACAAATAACTTCACCGTACGGCACTACTGGCTAAAACTAGAATTATATGCTCTGCTTTATGTATTTTGCAATTTCTTTTATTGCAGTAACCACCCCC
>JAXBDA010007284.1:0-18041 GCA_036023075.1 Gaultheria prostrata
GTAGAACTAATGTATATTGTATATATATATATATATATATATATATATGCTAATTACACGTTTTACCCAAATGTTTAATTAATTATAACTTTACCCCAAAAAGTTTTAAAATGTTTCAATTGGACCCTCGCCGTGTCCCCAGAAGTGTCCTTGCCGTGTCCCCTGACCTCACGACGTGTCCCAGGCGTGTCCCCAGACGTGTCCCCTTCAAAAAAAATTAAAAAAAATTAGGACACGCCACCTGGCGTGTCCCATACGTATTTGGGCGTGTCCCCGTGTCCCATACGGCAATACGGCGCCCTTTAGAAGTGTCGGTGCTTCATAGATGAACTGCATTGCTTTATGTTTGAAAGTACGTAGGCTTTATTTTGATCCTTATCGTAGCACTTTTTGGCTTTTTATTTAGACAATATTATGTGATATTAGTTTGAAGATCATGGTATGAGTCAACATGTTAGACAAACAAATAAAATAAAATAAAATAAAGATAAGGGATATGTTTTGCTTTTGCCATGATGGGAGCACATCCCCAGAAGATGAAATATAAAGGGGAATGAAATAAGTATTTGCGAACAGATGAAAAGGGCATCAACACTGAATACTGGTCTTGGAAAATGTTCATTTGATTGGGACTATATGATGGATTATTCATATTTCACAGAGCTTTAGCATGCCTTCAACACTGTATTTTCCAAGTATTGACAACCATTAATCACACGATTGATTGGTTCCATCTATTGTGCATTTGAGGGCGCAAAAAATGATGAAAGTGTATTTAAGGGCTACATGGAAGCTAAGTCTGGCAGTCACCTTTCTTTATGTTTTCCTTATAATATGAGCTCAATATTAAAATGCCATCATACATACAATCAGCACAATAACTAATTGACCATGAGCAATGGCGACTGGCCTTGTCAACACTAGTCTCTTTAGGGAAGCCTCATGTGGTCAATTAGCCTTGTTGAATCAAGTTTATGTTCGTCATATAAGTGCTCTTAGCTTGAGTGGTATCTTTCCACTCTCAGAGGAGAGGTTTTTATCTTTGTGTACTCTAGCAGGTGGTATTATATATCCTTGCTGTTTTATGTCTCTGCATGCTTGTTATATTTGCATGTTATCAAATAAACTCCTGCTAATATTTACAAGTAGTAATGGAGTATTTCTTGTTGAGTGAAGGTAGAAAGCAAATTTATTGTGTCTACCCAGCTAACTGTCGAGGGACCACTTAGAATGAAAGAGGAATATGTTGAAGGCGTTCTGGAATTACCAAAAATAGATGAAGAGTCAATACCTGAACAGCTAAGAGGTGCATTCGGTCAGGCAGTCAGCACAGTACAGCAGCTTCCTGGTTCTATAAGGGATGCAGTGGCCAGTGGGCTGAAAGTTCCTTTGAGTAAGCACTTGTACATTTTCTGTTAACTTGTGTTTCATCTTCTAAATTTACTCTAGTCTTGTGCATATTTGACCACGTGGAGCATTGCAAGTTTTAAGAGGAACCCTAACTCATTTCTTTTGGCAAGGGTTATGGGGGTGTTCCCTTTTTTAGAATCTTGTGTAGCCCCAACACATCGTTATCATATACGAAGTCCTAGTTTCTGGACTGTTGCTTTTGTAGCAGTATACACTGTTTTTCCCTTCAGTATAACTGCTTTTGTTGGACAATCATGTTGTGTCTGACACTCCGACCTTCATGTCGGTGCATTTTCCTTTTGCCTGCATACCTTGTTTGAAGTTTATCTGTTTTTCCCTTCACTATACCTGCTTGTTGTGAGGTGTTTGAACAGCCAACCCTCTGTGTGATACATGTGGCTGATAATTACCCTGTTTGAAGTGTCTCAACAATCATGTTGTTCATTGCGAATGTTAAACTGATGGTAGCCCGGTTAAATCCTTTCCTATATGTTTTATCCTCTCTCTTTACGGTCCCTTTCTAAGCTCTTCTTTTATTTTTCTCTGTCTTCAGGTGGGTCTTTTCAGAGACTATTTATGATTTCTTATCTTGATGAAGAGATTCTGGTAAGTTTGCAACTGTTGATGCCCTTCAATTTCATTTACGAAACCTGCAACTGCCATTCCATATCAAAGTTCATAACAGAATACTACCTTGAAAAGCTTTTGCTGTTATTACTGCTGGCGTCATTGCATTTTTAAGTTTGATATTAATAATATATTATCATTCCCTCTCATTGTTGGAATAATTTCTCTTCATAGTATATTCTATGGAATAGGTGCATTTTCTGAAGAAAACGGAACACTCACATGTCCTTTACCAATCTGTTTCAAAAGTTCTCTTTGAACATCTATTCCGTGTCCCTTAAACCCTTTGTTGCTGGGGATCCCTACTCCTTTCACATATCCCACCAAGCTAATGGTGGTCCTGACTAGGCCTGTCAATGGATGGTCAGGATTCCTAACCATCGAGTCTAGTGGCACCTTAAAAGACGAGATACTCTGTTCATAAAATCACTTACTACCTCTCTTTCCTTCAGAGTAATCTTAATCTTTTGAACTATCCGAGATTTCATTGTGTATTGTTCAACCTTGCCTCCTCACCTCATCTGGATTGAACTGTATGGGAAGTCTTACTGTCCTAGTACTGTCGTTTTGAATCTTTTGATCAGTTTTTTCATCGTTACAAACTTAAATTAGATGTTATTTTTATTATCACCCTTAAGTTTATCGTAGGGATTCAATGAGTATTAGCATTTCTCTCATATGAACTCGAAGAAAGTGTACTCCTTATGAATCATCGAAATTAACCAACAGTCAGATAAACAGCCGTTTTTCCTAGTATCTAGTTTCGATTATCCTGGTGCTACATATACTTAAACATGTATTGTGGACTTGATGATAGACCAACATGTATTGTGCACAAAAAATGATTAAATTCTAACGATCTGTGGGTTTCTTGATGCAGATAATAAGAGACAGTTCTGGACTACCGGAAGTTCTCACAAGGTTGGATACACCTCCATCTGCCTTGGTAGAATCCACAGCAGAGTATGAAAGTTAAAGATTTCGTTTGTGTAAGACGGGAACTGCTTTTCCCTGATTCGAATCACAATGTACAACCATTATAGAGCAAAAGTCAATGATTCCCTCCCAAACTAATTAGGTAAAAAGCCCCCAGATTTTCTTTGTGATTTAATTCTAGCTTTATTACCTATTTTCACATTTTTGTTGTCATGAAATTCTTGTATGACTGACCATATGTGTAGTGGTTTGGCTTTTATGCACCCTCGTTGGTGCCTATATTTTCTGTCCTGTTAATCTTGCGTCCTCCAATCACAAACTGCGCATCTCAAATACCAAGGGAATGTTTCGGAACACTGTTTTTCGTGTTTCTAGTTTGTTCCCAGTAAAAAAACTGTTTTCGTTTTCAAATAAGAGAGAGATTCCGGGAATTATAAGAGTTGTAGTACAAGCATAAAAATGTGGTTTCACTAGTTTTCTATGTATTTTCTCGTTATGTCCTTCCCCACTACCTATAGCTAGCAACAACAAAGTCCTAACAGCACCTCGGCAGATGACTACTACTTGTCCATCAACGCAGACGGCAACTAGGGTTGACCATTTCGTCCAATCCGCCCGATTCCGATCTGATCCCTGCTTCGAACGGATCGGTAATTTGTCAAATCTGTTTGGAGATTGGATAAGATATGGAGATTTTTTTTTTGAAATTTTTTAGGAATCGGGTAGGAGGTGGAGGCAAGCATATCACGCCACGAATCTGTTCCCCGATCCATCCCATTCCCGTCCCTGAATCCCCAAAACGTAAGGATCTATTCATGAGTTATGAAATCTTGGGGTCTCACCACTAAATTTTCTCCAAACATATAGGATCTCACTGTGAATAATGTGTTAAAGAACTTAGGGAGTTTGGGCTAGGGTTGTGTTTGGTTGGGTTTGGGAGTTTGGGCTTTGTCCCTTTAGGTGTATTGGCTTTGTTGTTTTTCGGGTATGACCTTCTGGGCTAGGCCATGGGTGTTTTGGACTTAATTTTATATCTGGTTTGGCTCTCATTTTGGAGTCTAGGCCCTTAGGTGTTTGGGCTTCGGCCCTTTGGGTGTTTCTTGGATTGGTTTCTTACTAACCTAAGTTTCTCGGATGGGCTTGTGGCTTCTTTCCTTGTCCTTTTAGTCTTTGTAATCTCGAAAATTAATACAAATTTTTGCCTTTCAAAAAAAAAAAAAAAAAAGAACTTAGGGAGTTAGGATTATCTAATCTCATACTCTTCATATTGTGTCGCACTCTCACTCTTGATCTGATCTTAGATTCAAATCCTTTCCTATTCTCGATCTCTTGATTTCTCTCCCGATCAATTTCCCTCTCCTCTCCTCTCTTCTCCATCTCTCCTTTCCTATCCTTTATTTACACTATGTCCTGTATGTTTTGAGCGTAACGATTGAACTACATGATGCTCGACTTGTAGGGCAAGAACTGTGACGGGCGGGATACAATCCAACTGTTTTTGTAATCGGCTGCAACAGAGCCAATCTATATATATTTTTGGATATAATGTGCTTCTCATTACATTTCTATTTAATCTTTTTGCTTCAGTTCTACGAAAATGGCTACAATACACCCCTTTTTGGGTGCATATCCAAGTTATCTACCGTTGGATCTTAAAAAGTTACGAATTGATTACAAAAAGTTACAAATCGATTACTTGTTAACCTGAGCAACAGGTGACCTAACAAATTGAAGGGAAAAAAAGAAGGGTAAATTTGACTTACCACCCCTGAGGTTTTTGACAAATACGGAGATCTCCACTATATTTTCTGAAATTCTTAAGGCTAGCAGCGTTAAATTTTTATTGCGTGACATGAGCGTATTACCCTTAGTACATATCTTCCACCTTGAAAAAAAAATCATTTAAAAAAAAAACACAGTTAAAAAAGGTTTTTAGAAAATCAAACCGTTTTTCATTTAAAAACAAAAAGTAGAGAATTTTTGAAATTTTTTGAGGGAAAAAAACAAATTTTGGAAACAGTTATTTGAAATACGAAAAAGTTTTGAAAATATTTTTCTAGATAAAAACTAAGTTTTGGAAAACTGTTATTTTAAAAAAAATAAAGTTTTGAAAATAGTTTTTTTTTAAAATCTAAAAATAAATTTTGAAAAAAAAAACTGTTTAAAAAACTATTTTCGAAATCTGTTTTTTTTTTTCCTTCAAGAAACTTTCAAAAGTATTTTTTTTGAAAAAAATAAAAAACTATTTTCGAAATTTGTGTTTTTTTTTCCTTCTTTGAAAAAATTTCTCTTTGATAAGTTTTTTCTTCTAAATGAAAAACGGTATAAGTTTTTTGAGAAACTCTTCAAAGCTAAGCTAAAATTATTTTAAAGAAAACTCATTTACTTCTTCGAAATACATTTGCCTCAACAATTACTGAGGCTATATAACATTAGAATGTAATAAAAAATCAAAGCTAAGCAATTATTTTCGAAATACATAATTGATTACGTATTCGATTGTTGCCAATCGATTATACATAGTTGAAAAAGTTACGATTTTTTACTATAAAAGTTACGAGACAAACGAAAATGTTACGAATCATATTTGTGAAAAGTTACGGATTTTTGTCTAAAAGTTACGAGACGCAAAAGAAATATTACGAATCATAATTGAGAAAACTTACGATTTTTTGTCTCAAAGTTACGAGTCCCACAAAAAGTTACGATACACACGAAAAGTTACAAAACGCAAGAAAATGTTACGAATCATATTACTAAAAAGTTACGAATTTTTAGTAAAAAAGTTACGAAACTCACGAAAAATTATAAATAACCGGTTATCCAGGTAATTTATTATGAGGTGGTGCAATCTTGACTACACAATGAGTGCATATCGTACACACCTTTAAGGGGTGTGTATTGTAGATTTTTTCCAGTTCTACATATCGTTATTAATGTCAACAATTTTTAGAAGTTTTTATGTCAAATTAAGAAACTTTTAATTGTGTAATGCGTCCTTTGAAGAATCATTTCAAAAAATAATATTAATATTGTGCTTTTTGTTAATCCCCGAATCCCCGTGGTGATCCCTGTTCCCCATTTGGAGTGAGAATGAAGGATGAAAACAAAGCTCCGTCAAGGATCGGGGTGGAGATGGAGATGGAGAAGGGGTTTAGGATTGGGGATGGAGATAGTACTATCCTTCCCCATGCCCATCCCTAATGGCAACCAACTCTATCGAATTTCTTACCCACTAGAGGTTGGCGCACATGCAACGAGGAACTGATATTCAATGCTGACGGATCATCCATACGAACCAGCAGTAAATGAAACACGAGATCATTTTTTTTCCCACTCCGGATCTGCTATCCTCCTTTGGTGTCCCCCCAAACTGCTGCCACGTGGCACACATAACTCCCCTACCAAATTCCTTGGGCTTTGGCTTCCTCTCCATTTTATGGGCGATGATGATTAATGAGGGATTTGAATAGAAACTTGAAAAATTGACAACCACTTGGTAACTGCTGCGGCGGTTTCAAACTTAAATGTTAGTATTTTACATTTCAATCCTTGCAGTTATAAAAGGATAAGAGTAATTTTAGTTGTAAAATCCAACTTCGTTAAATGGTTAATATTTGTAGATGAAAAATATACACAATCTCAAAAAAGAGGACACCAAAGTGGTGTTCTCCCTTTATATATTAGAATAGATGTCCAACACTTTCGACAACCACCCACATGCGGTTCGGAACTTAACCTGCAATGAGTTTTACTTTAGGATTGTTATACTGCTGCCGTTTCAGCGGGACTTCCACCGCCAGCTTCCTTGGCATTAGGTTGACACCAAACAAGTGTTCAACCCAATGCTTTATTTCTGCCCTAGTTAATTCTGATTTGACTTTTAAATTATATATATTGATTTTTCTTGATCGAATAACCAAACACTTATGTTTGTAAATACTGCATATGTGATTCCATCCATGGTGTGTTGCTCCTTTGCTATTTATTTATTCGAATTTAATAGAATAATAGGTTTTCATAGATTCAAGATATTGAATCGCTCATAGATGCACATGAGAACTCGACGTCTTTGTATTATATATATCTAAAAAAAAACCTCATATACAAAATAGGATGGTTTAGATCGATCTTAAGCGGATGATTATGTCATGATTTTAATGTCAAAGTAGTTGACACACGACTAGTTAAATTGTATAATTTTTTTTTTCTTGAACCCTAATTAGAAATGCAACTGAAACCAGAATCAGTGAAAACCTAATAGAGAATAATATTGCTACGAATCTAATGGCCATATAGAAATAATAATAGACATATTCAATATCTAGAATCTATGAAAACCTATTATTCTATTAAATTCGAATAAAAAAAATAGCAAGAAAACAAAAGATAGGATTCTTTCCCGGAGCAATTTGTCCGTCAGAAAATAATAAAGAAGGGGAGGTTCAATTCCATTTCGTTGACTTTCATTCATTGATTAATTTATTATAAAGAAATTTTGATTCAAATATTCTGTTAAGAACTACAATGAACTCATAGGGAAGAAAATAGGTTGTTCGTTTTTTTTTCCAGAGTGGGCGAACGACGGGAATCGAACTTGCACGTGGTAAATTCACAATCCACTGCCTTAATCCACTTGGCTACATCCGCCCCCTTAAGATTTCAATTTCAAACATTCATCATCATTTCTTTCTTATTTCAGAGACGGAAATTTGAAATCTTAACCAAATTTGACCTTTTATTTTCAATGGAAAATAACAGTTTCACAAAACAAAGGCATCTAAATTCAAAATGAATACAAAACGAAAACAAAAAAGCAGACTCAATCATGAACCAAACCATAAAAATCTATTTCTTATAACGAAAAAATAATATATAATTAAAAGACTACTCTAGTTGTAATAATAATAAAAAAAGAGAAGTAAAGGACCAGTGCACTCTTGATAGACAAGAGGTGATTGCTCCTAACTTCCTTGACCTTTCGACACTAGGTAGACATTAGCCCTATACGTGGTCTTACCACTTTATGAAGACATTTGCCTCAAATTTGGGAGTTAGCAAGAGTAGGGCTGGCTCGGAAGTTAATATACACAACTGATTGAAGCACGAATCCAAAAGCTAGCTGGTTCTCAGGGACGGAGCGCGGATTCGGCTACGGGGTGGCACCTTTCAATGAAAAACTACTTGCATGTTTTGTGGAAAAAATCTCTCTTTCACTGTACGGGTAACGATTAGTAATCTGTAACTTATTCGTGCAAATATGTAAATCAACATGATTGTGAATTCATTTTCATTGTACATTCATAACTACCAAGTCCGTAAATAAACATGTAGTAATAAATAATGCTAAATTTTGAGAAAAAATTTAATTCCAATTAGTGAAACAAAAATTGCAAACCTTGAGAAGTGGGTTAACAAAAGTAAGGTAATAAAAGTACAAAGCCAGAATGCACGGAAGGGGAATTGAAACCTGGTGATGGCACCCAAGGTGGAAACACATTGCCAACCAAGACAAAGAAGCTGATTGTTCAAGCTCTTCCTCTTTTTAAATTTATTTTTGTTCTTTTCAAATTTTTTATTTTTTTTTAATGTTTTATTTTTTAAACGGGGGTGGCAGTGCCAACCCCCTGGCTCCGTCCCTGCTGGTTCTCCCCAAAATGTCTGGCAAATCATTCGGACACCCCTAGTTTTCGCAATAATTGTTTGAGTACGTTTGCACTCTACGTACTATCTTTTTCTTCTTTTCAATGAAAAATGGAAACATATTTTCCCGGTTTTTTTTGGTTTAATAAAAAGAAGCTCAAAACTGACAATTTTTACCTAACAGAAGAAGTTTAACTCTAATAGCTTATGAGTGTGAGAAAAAAGCTTGACATTACATTAATCTTTCCAAAAACAATGAACTAGAATCACAATATAAATTACTCCTTCCGTTCCCAAATAAAAGTAGAGTATTTAATATTGGGCTGTCACTTAACGTGTGTTTTGAAAATTTAATGGGCAAAAGTTTGAACAATTATTATTTTACCCTTTTGAAAAGTTAATGGATACAAGTGGATAATAATTTTGAAAAGTGAAGGTAAAAGTTGATATGAAAAAGCGTAATAATGATGTTTCTTTAATAAATTGGATTTAGAAAGCACCATTTTTTAATCTCACCCCTAGAACAACACAAAATAGCTAACAACATCTAAGTGACCATAACCTCCACATTTCTCCTCTTAAGGATTTCCTCCTCCGGTTCCCAAGTGACCAAGAAAAACAATATCTCTTCTTAAAAACCTTAGAGTTCCATTACAAAACCATACAAATATAAAACCTAGCTAAAATTACCAATGGGGAGGGGACCCATATTAAAATTTATTGTTGTACCAAAGAACACCTTTCTGGCCGTCGTCATCAGGCTCAACATACATACACTCCCTGGCTTCCCGCCAAATTGCCTTCAATATAGGTGTCCCATCATACTGATAATAGTCCCCCAAAATCGGCCTAATCGCCTTCGTTGCCTCCATCGCGTGGTAATGCGGCATCGTCGAAAACAAATGATGGGCCACGTGAGTGTCCGTAATATTATGGAACACTTTGTTCAAAACTCCATAGTCCCGATCTACGGTCGCGAGGGCCCCCCTCAGCCAGTCCCACTCGGATGAGTCGTAGCGCGGCAAGGTAGTGTGAGTGTGGTGTAACCACGTGATCACAACAAGAAATCCGTTATGTATGAGAAGTGGGACTCCGTATATGCAGAGGACCCAAGTTAGTCCTTTAGCTGCTGCTAGCTTATAAAGCCCGAGACCGACGGCTAGGACGCCAGCATCGGAAAGGTAGATTTGTGCCCGCTCTTTCTTTGAGTAAATTGGGCTATAGGGGTAGTAGTGGCTGGCAAATCCGTCGTATTTCCGGCCTGCAGCGTTGTACGTTAGGTACAACGGCCAGCCCAGAGTGAAGGTTATGAATAGATTGAACAATAGGTACGCTGGGTTGTGGAGGTATTTGTAGTACCATATGACTTCAGACTTGGGCTTGGGAACATACACCTGTTAAAGATAAGTAGTACTATTAGATGATATGCAGCATATGATCGATCGTATTTTCAAAAACTAACAAGCTTTCTAGAATAATTTTCCATGAGATAGACATCCCAGAATAATTTATGCTAGAAAAAAAAAATGGCAGAGTGGAATGGTAGGATAATTTTTCATGGAATAATTTTTCATGGTATGCAATTTGTGCGTAATAAGACCCGCCCAAAAGGTTCAATTATTGAAGCATCCGCTGATGAAGAATGCTTGACATTCTGTTCTATGTACTTGCGTGGTATTGAGATGAGATTCAACCAGTAAGAAAAGAAATTATGATAGATGTCAAGCAGAGCTGGTGGTGATTTTTCAGTTTTCACACAAAAAGTAAGATCTCTAGGAGCTCCTACCTACGACATGTGGTCAACATCTAATTTCAAAAAGGTTCAATGATATGTGCTGAATAGTTATTTATCAAACATGGCCTTTCAGTATTTATCATACCTCATCACGCTCCATGGAAGCTGTGTTGGAGTGGTGGCGACGGTGGCTATGTTTCCAAGAGAAGTAGGGTGTCAGGAGGGCAGAGTGGAGGATGAGGCCGACAGTGTCATCTAGCCACTGGTAGTTGCTGAAGGCGTGGTGGCCACACTCGTGGACCACCATCCAGACCCCCACAAAGATGCAGCCTTGGTAGATCCAGTAAAGCATCCATGCAAGGGAGGATAGCAGTGAGGGAAGGAGGTGGATGTAGGTAGTGGCAACGTAATAGAGCACAGAGGATATGACGAGGTCGTAAATTAAGTAGGAGAATGAGCGGAGAACGGATCGGTTGAAACACTGGGGTGGTATGGCTTTCTTGATCTCGCTGAGTGTAAATGGGGGCTTCGAGTGAGGGACTCGACGGAGAACGTTGGTTTCGGGCTTTTCGATGGTCTTGGTAGGAACGGACGTTCGGCCACCAGCACCCATTGTTTACCAACCTGGAAAAAAAATGAAAATTTTTCAGTTTTTTAGATAAGGAAACGCTGTACATGGAAAAAAAAGAAGGGTGAATATATATGTTGCACATGACACGCCATCGATAGTCACGGACTTCAAGCCAGTATAGAGTTGGTAGTTGGCAAAATATGCTTGAATATTGAATTTGTTGGGTTTATTTAATGAAGTAATTTTGAGTCACGTATCTCAAAAAAGTTAATTTTTTTTACTAAGGTGTTTTGAAAGTAAAACATTTTCTATGGCTTCCAAAAAAAAAAAAAATGGTGTTGATTTTGACCACGCTTTTTCACCGTTTTATATATGAGCTTTCATTTGTAATCACCAAACAGAGATCACGCACACGCAATTGCATGTGCAATTTAATCATGGCAATCAATTAGTTGAGAGATTTTGAATTTTAACAAATAAAATAACTGAAATTCTGTATAATTTTTGTTCTATGTTCAACTGCCATAAATAAATATTCATAAATACTTAATTTTGTTATGAATTTATAATTTTGGCAGTTGGCACTTGTTTGCACCCGTTTTTGGCATTTTTACCTAAAACGCCAAAAAGTATTATTTTTGGACCGAATTGGGCTAAATTCATTTGTGAAATTAATGGGCTACGTTAATTTTATTTCTTTTTACAAATCCTAATTAATTTTTATATGATTAAGCTGATGTTTTAAAAAGAGGTGGTTGAAACCCATTATTTATGAGGTTTTAGATAATCTCGAAAGGCCATTTTATTAAAAGATAATGGCCATGATCCTGTTCATGCCACAAAATATGGGGGAATTATGGATGTTATCCCATTATTTGTCATGTGCACGTGCAAAAAGAGAAGCAGCAAGTTGTGGGTTTTCTTTGTGTACCCATGATCTCCAATGTTTATCACTTGTGTGCAAAAAAGAAGTGAACTTCTGATAACTGGTATCAACTGCTGTGCACTAAGGAAAATGTGGAAGGACATGTGGCAGCTTTGCAAACACTTCTAAGGCCATCATCTACGAGCATTGAACGTGGATATCCCTTGATTGGGATTAATTGCTGCCAACCGTCATCATGGAGGGAGGAAATCACGGAATAGGACACATGGCAGCACCGTGGATGAGCATGAAGCATACTTCAAGGTTCTCGACAGTTCTTATTTCGCCTATAAATGCAAGTTTTGAAGGCCGAAAATGGGTTCCTCAACCATTAATCTCACGGTTATCCAAAATTTCGGCTCTGGCCTCACTATGTATTAACTTTCCAGCAAAGTATCCACTCAACTTCGTTGAGTTTTATCGTTTTTTCACAAGATTCTAGACCGCCTAGATCTTCTTTTCAATTTCCTTGTACCCAAACTTTGTTAAACCGTTAATAAAGTTTATTTCTTTTCAACTTTATTATTCCGATATGATAAAGTTCTTTTTCTTCTCGTTCTTTACGGCTATTTTCTTTCTCTCATACGGTTGGAAAATTTTAAGTCCTCGCTCGTAGGCAAACCACGAACCACATTGTGGCCTCACCCTTTGAGTCACACGCAACTGCTACGTTTAAAAGTCAGAAAAGGCACGCAGCTCTTTTCCACATTGGACGTCGACAAATCCTGGCAAGACCGTGCAACAACCGCCCGGTACCATTGAGTTTTTCCCAAAAACGGAGAAACAGTACTTTAGTTGTTCAAGCTCAAGACACTATGTGAATATACAAAATATTTTTTCTCCGGTTATTGGAGTGTGTTATTGAACAACTAAATGTGTTTATTTTTAAAATTGTTGAATTTTTTTTAAAAAGACAACAAAATTTTATTGAAACTCGACAAAGAATACATCGAGGTGAAAGACCATACCCTAAGCACAAGTGCAAAGATACAAAGGCTACACATATAGCGACCATTTTAAATGATGAACTAATCGTAAAACTTTAATTTAACATGAACTAATAGTGATCATTTTATGTGATGCGAGTCCCGTGCATAGCACAGGTTGCCGCTAGTAGTTACGTACCTGGAAGTGAATGCTTCTAGTCCTCCGTTCACCTCCGGCGAGTTCTCTCTCTTCCCGTCCCCTCTCTCTCTCTCTCTAAAAGGCCTTGTTTTGTGTTTGGGGCTTTGCAAAGTATTTATGCCAGATTCGGAGCCTCCTTTCGTAACCCCCATGTGGGCTCCAACTTGTGTACGGGTGAAGTTATTGAATATGGGACTCTTGTTGAAGTTACTGTATTTTATTGTGTGCTAAAAAATAGAGGCTGTTTGGGAGACTATTTTTTTACATTTTTGACTTTTATTTTTTTTATTTTGGGTGTTTGGCACATCTAATCCAAAACTCATTCTTTGAAAATGTGTTTTCAAAATTGCACAAGGGAGGACAGAAGTGAAACAGAGGTTTGAAGCTACTTTTCAATTTATCCACTCACATTCTTCACTTGCAAAATGCATTCTGCACATTTCTCCCAAGCACTCTTCCCAAATTGAAAACTTATTTGAACATAATCCAAAAAGTCAAAAAGTTAAAAATGAAAAATTGAAAAGTAAGCTCTCAAACACCCTATTTGTGAATCAAAAATTTGTTAACGTCAATGTTGACTGTCATACCAATCAGTGCTAAATTATGAATCAAATAATTTGTTAACGTCATGTTGACTGTCATACTAAATCAGTTGATTTGCCGGTCCAAATGAATTTGGGTTGATAATACTTTTTGATAAGTTCTATTCCCTTCGTCCAGATTTGTTGGTCAATTTTGGGGATTTCAACCTTTTTTTCATCATTTTTTTTCATCATTTTTTATGTAATTTCTCCATATTTTACCCAATTATGAATCAAATAATTTGCTAAAAAATAGAGGCTGTTTGGGAGACTATTTTTTTACATTTTTGACTTCTACTTTTTCTATTTTGGGTGTTTGACACATCCAACCCAAAATGTGTTTTCAAAATTGCACAAAGGAGGACATAAGTGAAACAGAGGTTTGAAACTATTTTTCAACTTATCCACTTACATTCTTCATTTGCAAAATGCATTCTGCACATTTCTCCAAACACTTTTCCCAAATTGAAAACTTATTTGACCATAATCCAAGAAGTCAAAAAATTAAAAATGAAAAATTGAAAAGTAGGCTCTCAAACACCCCATTTGTGAATCAAAAATTTGTTAACGTCAATGTTGACCGTCATACCAGTCAGTGCTAAATTATGAATCATGTTGACTGTCATACTAATCAGTTGATTTGCCAGTCCAAATGAATTTGGTTTGATAGTACGTTTTGATAAGTTCTACTCACTCTGTCCGGATTTGTTGGTCCATTTTGGGGATTCCAATCTTTTTTCCATTATTTTTTTTCCATTACTTTTTGTGTACTTTCTCCATACTTTACCTTTTCTTTTGGAAATGGACAAAAATTTTCAGACTTGAAAAAGTATATTTGTGGACCAACAAATTCAGACGGAGGGAGTATTAAATATAATTTTTAAAATTGGAAAAAATATTATAAATTAAAAGCTATGAGTAGTTAAAAATTAGAACAGATGCACATAAATAAGAAATTCGGGACAGAGTGAATAGTAGGAGCATTTCAAACCCTTTTTAGTTTGTCGCACATGTTTTTCACATTGAAGACTCAAAATGTAATTACGAAGACTTGTATTATTCGTTTCAATTCCAACCACACATTTATTTTGACTTCTCTTTTCCAATTTAATCAATCGTTCTCGCTCAAAACTTCAACTATTCACCAACTTCACGACCACTTGTAGATATCCTGCTTTTTAAAGAAAATGTTGTTTAATTTTTTCTCTGAACAGCCATATTTGACATTCTTAGTCAAGTCCACTTCTAGATATCTGACTATTCTGAGTTGCATGACCGCTTTTTCAATCACTCTCTTAAAATCAATTGGTATTAGGAAGAATTTTTATTAGGTTTTTTGTGGCATTCGATATCGCACTCGCAAGTTTATTTTTAAAGCGATTGCATAGACTAACATTGTGTAACCAAATCCATGGGGGTGCTCTGGAATCAATATTAGTCGCGACCACTTCTAGATAGTTTAATTACGTGATTTTTTTCTTAGCTTAAAAGTTAAGTCGGTGTTATTTACGATAAAAAGTTGAGAATTCAAAGAAACAATTAAAGTTGTTATGTTTTTTGGTAATATATTTGAATGTCATTCAATTTCTTCTTGAGCATTCCCATGGTCGAAATTAACTCTCTCCGCTGTTAGATGCACCGTGCACGTAAACTCCTACATCTAAATATAAACAACTGTACAAGCTCCAATTTTTTAAATAAACATCATGCATATATAGTACTAACATCAAACCCGTGCTATGCACGGGGCGAATCCAAGTCGCTCTGCCGAGGGGTTATTGCTAGCATGAAACCCGTCGGTTATTGCTAGCGGTGACCCGTACTATGCAGGGAACTTGCATCGTTTAAAATGATTAGTATTATAATTTATGTCACGCTAAATAAAAGATTCGCAATTAATCCACCAAACCAACTAAAGTTCATCGTACAAATCAATTAACATCAATTTATTTATAACTTTTGATGTACGCATATTCACTTAATCAAATCACGTGTTCATGAATTGTTTACCTATTTTGAACCCATTGAGTTTAATGTCTATGGTCTGAATTCATGGAGAAATATTTCATTAGCTTTTAAAAAGTAAACAATTTAAAAGGAAAAGTAATGGAGAGATAACTTCTTTTTACGAAAAAAGAGAGAATTCAAAATAACCTGTGCAATGAATGGGATTTTTGAAGTGGACAATCAAATTAAGTGCAATGACTATACATATATGTTTTAAGGAGAGCATCCAACAAATAGATCCCTATTACAACTAATTCAACATCATTTCATCTTTTTGTACAATGAATCCTACTAAAAACTATGTAAAACCAAATTTCAAAATATATAGAATGTTACCAAGTATATGAAAAATAACAATAAACGTGCTATCATCACGCATATGTTGCTCTCATGAAGAATAAATTTGCACATATGATCGACAAAACTACAAACTTTTGCCTTTTTTTGTTGGAGTATCTTATCTATATGCCACATTCTCACATTTTCAATAGAATTTTTTTGACAAAATACCCAAATATCATGCAATGAGGGAAAGTTGAAAGATTAATGCTTGATTACTCCCAATGAAAAAATAAAACGCAGAAATAAAAGTTCAGGTATAAAAAGTGAAGAACAACCTTCGAAGTGATAAATTTTTATTAAGTTTGATATAGTTTTTACCATTATGCAAACTCTAATCGAATTTAAAAACAGGTGTGAAAAAATAGAACTTTTATTTATTTTTATACTTTTTTTGCTTGTGTCTCCTTCAATGGGATAGAAAAATGATTGTGGTATCTATCTATAGATGATATAAGTCCATAATATGTGAACAAAATAATAGAAAAATTATTTTAATGTACCAATCAAAAGTAAAATCCCGAGGAAAATTATTATAATACATGGAAAGCATCAACATATATAAGCAAGTGATAGCATAAAGTAATATTTTTTTACTTTTTTCCTCCTCAGTTGTCGAGTTTATTATTATAATATTTTCTTTGTAGATAAAAAACTAAAGTAATACTTGCTTGGTAAAAAAATAAACGATAACAATGTGGATGTATTTTCAAAGAAATTGACAAAAACTCCAAATAAAGAGAAAACTTGTAATTTTTGTCTTGAAGAATAATTTAAAAAAAGATTGAGGGAATGTGAGAAAATTATGCCACATGTTTCACTCAAAATCCTATATGACAAACCAATCAACTCATGCCACTTGTCGCTCTCACATCGCTTCTCACGAAAACTCATCCTGCAATATTATATAAAAGATTTCCTTTGAAAATGAAGAAATCAATAAAGAATTCATAGGTTCTAATTAGGAATACTTTTTTCAAACCATTTCGTACTTATAAGCATCCATTAAGAAACATGGAGATATATGGAGATAATAAAGATGATTGGTTCCATTATGGAAAATAAGAATATTTTATTGAATAACAAAATATCTAACATTTTAAAATTCAAAAAAAGATTGAGGGAATGTGAGAAAATTATGCCACATGCTTCACTCAAAATCCTATATGACAAACCAATCAATTTGTGCCACTTGCCGCTCTCACGTCGCTTCTCACGAAAATCCATCTTGCAATACTGTATAAGATTTGCTTTGGCTAAAAAAACCAATTTTGGTTTATTTTTTGTTCTTATTCAAATCTTTTTTCGCATTTGTTAGTCGTGCGTCGATATTTTGTAGTTTCTTGGTTCGTCTCGACCAGAGGAATCTAGTAAGTACTCCCTCCGTCCCTTTTATAGTGTGTACATTTTCATTTTGGGTTGTCCCTTAATAAGTGTGTGTTTTGAAAATTTAGTGGGTACATTTCCTATTTTGCTCTTAAAAGTAAATTCGTTTTTAAAAAGTGAGTGGGTATTATTATATTGATAAGAGTAAGTAATGGAAAGTAGATGTAAAAGTTGTAAAAGTTGATGTGGGAGAAAAATAGTTGGAATTCTCAGGTAAGACACTTAAAAAGGGGCGGAGGGAGTATAAAATTATTAACCAAACATAAAATTTTGTGAATAAAGACAAAAATAATCCAAGTGAACTTTTAAAAATTTTGATCATAAGTTTATTTTTTTAGATTCCTCTGGTCGAGACGAACAAAGAAACCCCAAAATAGGCGCAAGACTAACAAATGCAATTTTTTTTTGAATAAAGACAAAAAATAAACCAAAACTATTTTTTATTTTTACCCAAAGCAATAAGTATATATTCGTAGTAAGAAAGATTTTATTTTATTTACAACTTTGGGCTGAGATTAGGATATTGAATCGATCACAATTATGCGGGAACCAATCTAATATATTATTGCATGATGGGTTTTCGTGAGGAGCGCTGTGGGGGTGACAAGTGGCATCTTCTCTTTTTTTTCCCCTTTGCTTTATGAAGTTTATAAATATTAAATCTTCTTTCTAAATCTGATTGTTTAAAATTTAGAATTTGAAAGTCAAAGAAAATATTAAAATTAAGGAATGGTCTAAAAAATAAATATGGAAATA
>JAXBDA010007285.1:0-18033 GCA_036023075.1 Gaultheria prostrata
TGTAATAGACCATTTTTATCAGCCCCGCCGCCACTTCCACCTTTGTCACCACCGCCATCTGTACGCACCTCAATACACTTTTAGTCCAGTTAGTTACGAATATCATCCACTTGTTTTTTTTTTTTTTTAAATGAAAGTGTAAGAACTTCATTGATAAAAAAAATATATTATAAATTATCGAGTTCAAACTAATACAACTGAAAAAAAGACATGATGCATACAATTCTACTTTCTCTAACTTTCAAAAAGCAAAGATTTTCAAATAAACCAGGCTACAATGCATTTCCAGGCAACCTTTCGTGGCTGGTGATACTACATGGAAGATAAAGTAATTAGCGAAGTTATATAAACAACAAATACAAAGAAAAAAACACATTTTATTAAAACAAATAAATATGGTCTGCTTTTTACACTCTGCTCTGCGCACATCTCATCCTCTTCCAAACAATACAGCCTAGAAATTTAACAAACGCAAGCCCCCTAAATTTCTCTTTTGAAATCAATGGTTAAATAATTGAACGGGAAACGAAGTCAAAAATGCAATCTCACACAAACCGGAGACCCCAAAGAATAACAAGCAACTAAATTGTGAGAAAAAAAAAAAACCAAAAAAAATAAGTGCTACATATCCAAACCACCAATCGGGGAGAAGAGAAGGGAAAATTCAGATATCCTCCATAAAACAGGAAATCAAGCTTCTTGGGAGCAGAAGCAGCTAAAAATGCACTGACGCTGTCCCCTAACATTGATGAATTGAATTCCCAACTGCAGAAGAAAAGAAACCAGCAATTAGAGTCGGCTGCGAGTTTCATAAGATGCCATAGCAATCAAAGGTTTCGCAGAGAAAAAATAAGTCATAGCAATGGAAAACATTACATAGAAATTTTCCTACAAAGTTCACCCCATGCTTTCTTTATCTGCAATCTGAACTTCAGGAAGCTGAAACAAAAACCAGAGGCATTAAGGAGACTCAGAACAATTGAAGGGCCATTTTGAGCTTATTTTGTTTCCATTTTGGTAGCTTATAGAAAGCATCCTTCGTCATCCCGAATTTCTCTCTGAATTCTTCAGAAGATAGGTAAGTCTGCAAGAATTATTTTTTGCAAAATCTCAGTACCAGCATAACAACAGTGTAAACTTCTTGTGAAATTATAAATTCAAAGCAAGTACCTCTCGCTTGGTGACATCAATTTCTGTAACAGGATCTACGGAAGATGTTTTAAGTCGTTCATATGGGTATATTGGAAGACCCTCCTCATCTTCAGCTTCACCCTCTTTTACATCTTCCTGTATGGTTAGAGCTTCTATCCTGCTGCTCATGGAATTTTCTTTGGAGTTTGTCTCTGGATTTTGTTTCGGTGCCTCAGGGCTCACTTTAACCACAACAAGAGAGTACTTCAAACTTCAGTAGAACTCAGTAGAAAGTGATGGCTGCTTCACCATCTTTAAGAAAAGCAACAGTTACCTTTAAGAGAATGAGGGATAATATTTTCTCGTGGTGGTTGTTCAAAAGTTGAAGTTAAAGCTGCAATAGCTGCAGATCTAGAAGCCAACTTTGCTGAATCTGGGGTCACAGATTTTGGATATAGCTTCCGTACAATTGGCGGAGGAGTTGAAAGGTTCCTCGCATTTGGGTTCTCAAAAGTGGCAGCAAGAGCATTGAAGGCTGGAGACCTGCCCCTCACACGTACTCGTTCGGGGCTGAAAGACATGCTTCGGGAACGCTGTGATTTATCTGGAACAGCAGACCTTCCGCCATAGGATACCGGGGTCCTCCTTTTCGGTTTCTATTATCATGCAAACATGTTTCTGATCATAAAAGAAAACTAACCAGTACTACTGGCTATTGCAAGAAGAACAAGCAGAAGAAGAAAGAAGGAAGCACATGGAAACAGCTGTAAGCGACTGTAGCACATTTAAACGATGACAAATCACAAAGGAAAGTATTCTCCAATACAACAACCACAACAACAATAACATAACCCATCTAGTCCCCAATCATTGGGGGTATGGGCGGGGATGATTGGAGACAAACCTAACCTTTGGCAATATGCAAAAAGTGGTTGCTCTCAAAATACCACCGAGACATTGCCCCCCCCCCCCCCCCCCCCTAAACCTCCAAGAACCAAGGAGCTACAGGGAGTTGCTGCAAAACTATGCCCCCAAATCAAAGCCGAAAGGCATCAGAGAGGGCAGGCCTAGATACCAAAATCAATTTTTGTGCTCATTATCATGCTTCATTCATGGTCCGGAGCATCCGACTAACGACCACAACAAGGAAAGTATTCTCCAATGCAAACATATAATAAAGACATTTTGGTGATTATGTAGAAAATAATTAGATTTAAGTATTATGCCACAATAATCGCATCTAAAAAGCTGTACTTTTTCAATAGTTTAATCTGAAAAGTATGAGCCGTCTTTTGCATCTCAAGTTCCGCCTTCAATTACACCAGCAGATCCAGCCGAAAATGGTTCCATATAACCCATTAAAAAGGGAAATGGTTGTGAGTTAAGAAAGCAACGGGTTTTTTCCCTTTGGGTGGGTGGTGTGGGAGCGTGTGAGAATCACTAACTTTTCAAACCTTGGGTCCACTGGAAGTTTGGCTGTTTAACTTCAGGACCCCAGAATTAGTCAAGCGGACATCCGGTTATCCAGAAAAAAAAAATGCATTATTAGTTTGCTGATCTCAGTTCATCGTTAATCAGCTTTAACATGCATCTCCATAAAATGACGAATTTAAGGATTGTGCTCTCTCTTGAGAGGGATAGGTAGAAGGGTATGGAAAACCATAAGTGCCATGCTGATAGTCTTTAAATCGCTTGATTGGAGGCAGGCACTGCATAAAGAAGAATCATCCCATAACTAAATTGTAATCTATAAGAGAGATCAGAAGTGACTAGCTCGATGCCTTCTTGCCACAACCAGGTTGAAGTATTTGCAAGAAAGAACTCATACATTATAACAAAATTCACAACTTTTCTTGCTCTGAGGTCGATCAGGAAAAGTTTATATGAAGAGCGAAAACTCTGGACTTTCTCATCATGATTTCAGAATCTAGCCAGAAACAGCTTCATTGGAATATTTTACATGGTTTCTGAGGAAAGTGACACATGAATGTGAAGGTAGAAACATCAAATACTACGTTCAGGAAGGAGAGCACATTGGACCCTGAGAAGCTCATTATCCAAAATCATCCAAAACGAAGCTTTTCATTCGATGGGGTAAGTTTTGACCACACAAAATTAGAGTATACTTACTTTTTGAGATAATTTTGATCCAAACCACATTAGTTGGATCAAACTTTGCAACGAGGGGCTATCAGTTGTTCCTTTCGTGGTGTCAGCATCAAACATCCAGTTAGCAGACCCTAGTCTGTATTTTGACGTCTCTCTTATGCAATGCAATCAGCACCGAAAAAGAGAGAGACTACATCAGTCTCAAAGTTCAAAACAACTCAACACTGTCGGCCTGGAAAATTCATGAAGAGAAGCATATATGTCAGGTTTTCACTGGAAATTCCTATTCAACAAAAGCTCGTTTTCACTGAGCATATATGGCCCTCTCGTCCTGATATTACTAATGCGGTCCATATTGTTAGCCAGTTTGTTTCGGCTCCTCGTTCTACCCACTGGGCTGCTTTGTTACGTATTTTACGCTATGTTTGATGCACCATCTACTAGTGTTTACTGCTATCTTCCACCTCCTGTTTGACTCTTCGAGCCTAAGCTGATGCCAATTGGGCAGGGGATATATCTGACATGAAGTAGTTTGGCTTCGATGACTTCGGTTTGATATGGGTGTTTCTCTCCACTCTTCCACGCCTCTTTATTGTGATAATAGTAGTGCCATCCAGATTGCACATAACTCAGTCTTCCACGAGCGGACGAAGCATATCAACAACGATTGTCATTTTGTTCGTCAGCATCTTCAGCCAGGCACTATTGATCTGCCATTTGTTAGATTATCGTAGCAGTTGGCTATTTTCTTCACTAAGACACATTTCTGACCAATTTCGTTCTCCTTGACAAACTCACGATGCTCTCTGCACTCACATCCTGAGTTTGAGGGGGTGTGAAGTAGTACTTTGCAATATTTTTTTTTTATCGGCTAGTACTTTGCAATATTTATTTCTCTTTTATGTTATGGGCAGTTTAGTCATTTGACTTCATTAGGGTTTGCTTAAGATTGTTAGGGTTAGAATATATAACTTTATCTTTTTCTCTTGTAATTACACTCTTTGAGCAATACAATGTCTTTTCCCTTTCTCTAACACTACATCCATGACATAATATCAAAACTAAAGCATGTGCACCAACAAGAAGCAAAAACACAACACCTCAGATGCAACAGCTATAATGTACTAATGTAAACTTATGTAAAAGTCTATCAAAATGGCAAACAAAAAATGACAATGTCATGGTACATTTGTTGTTCCCGCACCATATTGTCATCTGATTTTTTAATTTAATATCTAAAGCAGGCAGACCAAAGACATGAAGTGAAATCCTAGCCGCAACCACCTAGATTTACAGGTAGATTGGAACATGCACAAGGGAAAGATAATTCTGACAAATAACTAAGATGGAGAGGAAAAATTGAAAATAGGATCAAGATCAAGAAAAGGTCTGCGAATCGAAGTAAGCATACAAGAAGAAGAAAAATACTTCTAAAATTGGAGTGCCCCCATTTTTCACTATTGCAAGCTTCCTTTGAAATGAGTTTCCATGCATCTGCAACCATAAGAAAGCAGTGTCACACAAAAAATCATAAATTCCTAGTTCTCATGTCCAGGAACTACATCAAAATAGATTACTTACGGCAGATTTTGCTGAGTCCCAGGTGAAGAAACGTGTGAAAAAAAGCGGTTCACTCCCTTCAGCAATGATATATATTGGAGCTTCATGAGATAATTTTT
This sequence comes from Gaultheria prostrata, assembly GCA_036023075.1. Classification (NCBI taxonomy): domain Eukaryota; kingdom Viridiplantae; phylum Streptophyta; class Magnoliopsida; order Ericales; family Ericaceae; genus Gaultheria; species Gaultheria prostrata. The sequence continues at coordinate 4,920 of JAXBDA010007285.1, forward strand.
CGAGAAGAAAATCACGTTCAACAAATTTCTGTTGAGAAATGATAATTAGAGATTGTGGATGAGACCAAGAAACTTGCAAGCATCAGAACCCAAAAGATGGTTACTCTATTTCATTAGGCCTTAGGGTGACTTGGGGATATTTGTTGTTTACAGGAGCCCATGAAAACTCAAGACACCGAACTCACTTTCATGAGGACAGTCCTTTGCCAATGGCCTTGGGCCACTTAAAAACTAACAAAGCAGTGAGTCAGAACAGAACCATCATTGCAGTGCTGCAACTTCATATTTTAATAAACGTGGATGCAGCATTGCCAATGTTCTACAAGCTATTAAGCTTCCTCTAACAACTCAAACAACTGAATCTGTCTTGGTCAAAGTAGGAGCCACTTTTTCTCTGTAAAAATCAAAGCATGGAAATTTCTTCCAACGAAAACCTTTTAGATCATACCTCTCCAATCGTTAGAGCATGCATTCTAGTCTTGGAATCAACCTGTTGCCCAACCCAGACGAAGATGTCTGAGCGACAATCCAGGATGTATACATCTTCCGTCATCAAATCGTCCTGATTGAAATTGTATATTTCGTTCACCTGCGGAAGTATTTCATAATTCAATAATGGTGCAATATTGTTATTAGATCCACCATGCGTGGTGAGCAAACAGTATTGTCTTTAATTCTTAAACAGATTTACTATGTAAGACAGTCCAGTTCAATACCACCCGAATGGTATATCATATACCATTAGCAAGATTGACACTGTAAACAAAGTAGATGTACGGATTTGTTAAAAATATAACTTTTTATTAGCTGTATTAGTTATTACCAAAAGAAAGAACTGGAGAAACAAAAGGGGAATGGGACTTGAAAAATGGGAGTTTTTTCTCAGCGAAATTTCATAGTGGTATGGTGCAACTACAAGCTTAGTTTAGTAAGGGACATAACATGTACTGTAAATCCGCTAAGCTAATAAATAAAGAACTCAAGGGGAATACAAACCTTCAATTCACCTGAAGACCGGCAGGCAAATCAGCAGTAATCAGTGCAATGGAAGGGACAGAAAGAATCAGATTACAACAAATATTGAGAATCACATGAATTGGAATAAGAAATTATTAAGAAATATTCTGCCCCCACCTTTTATGAAAGTACAAGAGAATAGGTGAGAATCACTTTCAGCATCCCTTCCAATCTTTTGGCCTGGGTATTCCGATTTTCCACCTAACAAATCCCAAAATTGTTCAGATTCGGCACCTTCTTTTTGAGTTTTGGACTGTAGATTTGGCTGCATGGAAAATGTATAACATGTGAATAATGAGAAGGCCTGACTAGAGCAAGATATGTTTTTTAAAACCATTTTGATGTCTAGAATCAGTATATACATACTTATTGAAGTATTGCATCAAATCATTTTAAGTCATTCACTGACTAGTGAGGAGATATCCACTAAAATTCAGAAATGCAAATTTTTGAGGAATATCTCTCTGTAGGCTTTCTGCATACCAAAGACGTTACAGAAACACAGCTCATGCCAATGTCTACATGCTGTATCAAGACTCATTGGAATTGGTAACATCCGTAAAATATGCAGACCTTTATGAGATCCAGCTGCCTTTCAACTAGTTCCTGGTCCTCTGAGGTTGTAAGATTTCCGGACCATGTAAACACAGTTGAGCCACTGTGTAGGATGTAGCAGTAAGAGGAGTTTAAAGATGAAGCGACCTGATTCAATTAGAAACACAAATACAAAATCTTCATAAATATTAGAGGTCAATATTACAGGATTTGAGTACGAGCTCTGGGTGTGGGTATATATTTAGGTGTTGGACATCCATAAATCACCAATCGTCAACAAATCAGATAGTATAGAATAACCATGATATGTCGTTATCATTTTATTGTGAGGTCTGTGTATTTACTCGAAACTTTCAAAGTTACTGAAGAGGGACGGCCTCTTGTGGCGGGCCTGGCGGCATAGGCGCTCTAAGCAGCACTATTATTTCGTTTCTCTAGAAATCAAGATGCAGCTAGCTGAAGCCTCTTTGTTAGCCAATAAATAGTAACCAAAAGAGAGATTCTAATCAATCCAAAAAAGAAAAACAATCAGACTGACAATATCTTCATGTCTAGTTCGTGAGAAATGACACAATAATGGGGAAATCCCAAAAAATGGGACCAATAACACAAACGTTGGAGCCTCAAAAACTACATCTATTCCGAAGAAGTGAGTCAGAAAATTAGGAGGGAAACCATCAGCAGGACTTACTGGTTCCACTTGAATTGCTTGCATATTTTCAGGTCCAGAACCTTGTACCCGAAACAATGCGAGACCATCCTCTGTATACGTTACATCTGGAATTTCAGTCTCTGCAATGTGTTTCTTGTATCCATCACTGAGACCACCCTGATGAGTAAAACAAATTGGTGTAACAGTCAATGAGAACTGAAACTAACATGAGAATTTGAATAAAAAATATTAGCTTTTGAGATGACAACGTTAACTTTTGAGTGAAAAATATAAGACAAAAATCCAAAATGTCCTATACCTTAAATACAATAAAGCTCTGAAAGATTGAAAAGAACTGGATCGGTTCATTTCCTTCATAGATGCGAGCCTGTAAATCAACAACAACCAAAATCTTAAATATAGATGTACTTCGTCCGAACTCACACAAAATTCACAATTATAGATTTCTAATCTATAATATTACCAGAACAGGTAGAAACTTCAGCGACTCAACCATTTTGCTTGCCTGTGAGATAGATGAAGCTTGATCTTCCTGTACAGTGTGATCAGAGATTGTAATTTATTGGATACACAAAGCACACGAAAGCAACATAAAATTAGGGTCATGACACGGTTTACTGATGATGCACGAACAAGCAAAAAAAATTATATATATAGTTTACGGACCAAATTCCACACACACACACATACATATATATATATAGGATCAACTTCCAATAAGGGCCCCTTATTGAACTTTACCATAAGGACCTAGCCAATTTTCGTGTTTCTAGACCTAATTTCGACTATAGCGTTTTTTATCAAAAACTGATCGGATCAAGCCCTTCCGGGTATTTTTTTTTATGATTTCTCGCGAGGGCCCTTAAAAACACGTTTTAAAAACATTGAGCGGTTTGGATCGTCAAAATTACCTCGGGAACAGTGAGATCCTTATGGTAAGTTCAATAAGGGGCCCTTATTGGAAGCTCCTTGATACATGATCAACTTCCAATAAGGGCCCCTTATTGAACTTTACCATAAGGACCTAGCCAATTTTCGTGTTTCCGAACCTAATTTTGACGATCCAAACCGCTCAATGTTTTTAAAACGTGTTTTTAAGGGCCCCGCTAGAAATCTTAAAAAAAAAATACCCGGAAGGGCTTGATCCGATCAGTTTTTGATTAAAACGCTATATATAACGTTTTTATACAAATTTGATCGGATCAAGCCCTTCTGGGCTATGTAGCACGGACACGGATACGGACACGGCGGGGGACACGGCAATATATATTAATATATAATATACATATAAATATTAAAAAATTAAATTTTTTAAAGATTAATAATTGCAGTTTGACCCCCCAAAAAAGTTTATAAAGTTACAATTTGACCCCTGGAAAATTAAAAAATTACAGATTGACCCCCAAAAATTACAGTTTGACCCCCCTGCCGTGTCCCCACCGTGTCCCCGCCGTGTCCCCTACAAAAAAATTCAAAATTTTTTGGGGACACGCCACGTGGCGTGTCCCGTACGTATCCCACCGTGTCCTCGTGTCTGATACGCCGATACGGCGACCTCTAGAAGTGTCGGTGCTTCATAGCTTCCGGGTATTTTTTTTTTATGATTTCTCGCGGGGCCCCTTAAAAACACGTTTTAAAAACATTGAGCGGTTTGGATCGTCAAAATTACCTCGGGAACAGTGAGGTCCTTATGGTAAGTTCAATAAGGGGCCCTTATTGGAAGCTCCTTATATATATATATAGGAAGAAGATCCTATAGGGGCTCCCTTACATAGCTTATGTAAGGGATTTTTCGTTCGAGATTGAATTTCGACGATCCGAACCGTTAGATGCGTTTAGAATGTGTTTTAAAGGTCTAACGCGAGGATTCGTAAAAAATAAATACCCGAAAGGGCTTGATCCAAGCATTTTTCGATAAAAACGTTATACATAGCGTTTTTTCAAAAACTGATTGGATCAAGCCCTACCGGGTATTTTTTTTTTACGAATCCTCGCGGTGGACCTTAAAAACATGTTTTAAACACATCTACCGGTTCGGATTGTCTCGGATCATTGAAATTCAATCTTGAACGACAAATCCCTTACATAAGGCTTATGTAAGGGAGCCCTTATAGGATCCTCCTCCTATATATATATATATATATATATATATATAAGAAGATCCTATAGGGGCTCCCTTACATAGCTTATGTATATATGTATTTGATCATCCCACATACCATGCTGCACGACTATATTTTTTTCTGCACTTGCACAGTTGTGCATGCCTGAGTTGTGCATTGGAGAGGGGGGGAGAGAGAGAGAGAGAATGATTTATACAGTGAAGAAATGACTGAAATTTGTGAATAGTGGTGTTTCCAACAATGCAAACAAAGATTTCATGGTTCAGAGTCCTCAGACAACATAATGTCATCTCATATGCTTACTTGGCGTGAATCAATTCAAACGTCATTTGCAAAGGTTTTCAATGGATTGAAGATGAAATACTTGTCATGTGTCATACTATACAACTGTACAGTGAAAAGAATGACATGGTTTTACATGTCTTGGATCAAGTTGACATAATAACAAAGAAGGTTAGGAACGAAATAAAAATGAAACACGAAACAAAGAGAGTAGAACTCAGCCAAAAAGCATATCATTGTTTTCCAGTAGTCAGGCACAAATGATAAAGCCAAAATCCCAAAATAACAAAGGAACTTGCTTGTAAGTTAAAAGTTACACCGCATGGAAGGTAAACAGGCGAAAAAATAACTGAAGAGGAATTATTATATCTAGGTTGTTTCAGAATGATCTGGACTATTAGCTGTAGAATAATCTAAAAATTTAGCATAGTTCAACATATAAAAAAAAAAAAAAAACTAAAAATCATAATTCTTTTCACCTCAACACTCTGCTTCCCGAACCACGTCCCTATAAGGTATTCCTCTTTATCTTCCCCAGGATAAGAATACTGAAAGATATAGCAATCTCCACTGTAGAATTTTGACTGGTCAGATGCTGGAAGGAGAGTCTTCTCTTGCGCATTTACACGCCAAACCTGTGCAAGCATTAGGAAACAACCATTAGCAACAAACCAGGGAACTAAAATTGCCAAGCAGACTTATGCTGCATCAAAGTCGATAATGTTCCTACATAAAGGGCCAACACTTCACAGTCAAAAGGACAATATAGATAAAATTTTATTACCAGGAATCGTTTTGCTAATTTCATGGGAAAAAAGTATCATAAGTAGTTCAGGTAAACCTAAGAAATGGGTTTCCATATCCCCGACCATTTTCCTAGGTTCATATAGACACTCATTAACTTAGTGCAGCACCTGTAGATTTCCAGTGCAGTCGATATATGGCTGCGGCTCTTCTTTTGCAGGAGCAGCTTTCAATAGACCCTTCACATTAACTCCTTGGCGTTTTAGAAGTGCTGCAAAATGGTTACCAGATAACTGTCGTAAGAACTTCTCTATCACAAAAGCGGAACAGGACTTGGAACAGGACTTGGAACAGGAATTGAAATACACAAAAATAGAAGGTACGCAAAAATCTAGGTGCAGAAAAATCTATTTGAGATAAAAATAAAAAAAAATCCTTGGAAAAGCCACGAAAACTCAGTTACTAACCAGCAACCTTTCCTCTGCCATCCTCTGATACAGCTACATCATCAGCCAGAGGCCAGGAAACAAACTTTGACCGGAACATCACTGTCTCAAATCCCTCAATTACCCGAATTATATGAGATTTTGGACGATTGAGGCCACGAACAAGCTCCTGTTCAGCAGAATTACTAATGATTGAAGGATGGAAGATAATTCACTTCCAAATTACCAATCAATAAAAAAAACTAAAAAAATTACTTCTGCAGCTCCACTTGCACTTTTCCTTTCATCTAGGGACGTACTTCTTCCCATCCACACAAAAACTTCTAGCCCACAATCCAAAAGGTAACATTTGTTTGTGTCTAGGAACTCCTTGGTCAAACAATCAGCCTCAACAGGTTCTGCCTGCCCCTTGTCAACCCTGGAATAGCAATAAACCTTTTTGTCAGAAATAAGATGTAAAGTATGTATACCTGATACCGCATTTGTGATGTCCCACATTGGTGGGATATGAAATTGGGAGATAAAATATAAACGATTTCGAGTAGCTACTGTATAGCTTGAGGTTAACCTTTTATAAACGATTTCGAGCAGCTACAGTATAACTTGAGGTTAACCTTTTGAGCCGCGTGGTTAGGCTAAAAGTTAGCAGGCCAGCTGGGGTGGGTCGTTACAGGTGGTATCAGAGCACAACCCCGGTCTACATGGTGGAGGCCACCTCTAGAATCTGTAGGAGACACCTCTTGAATCCCAGAGTTGGAACAAAGTGCTATGCAAAACTAAGTGCTACACCATGGCCACCGGGGGAAGGTTGTTGGGCCAATGCAACGAGGACGTTGCATCATAAGGTGGGGAGATTGTGATGTCCCACATCGGTGGGATATGAAATTGGGAGATACAATATAAACGATTTCGAGCAGCTACTGTATAACTTGGGGTTAAACTTTTTAGCCGCGTGGTTAGGCTAAAAGTTAGCATGTCAGTTGGGGCGGGTCGTTATAGGTGGTATACAAACTTTTATTTCTATTATCAATACTCTCGTGAACTGAAAGTACATATTTTCATCCTAATATGCAGTTTGTGCAAATGAAAGTCCAGTTCAGAAACATATTCCTTTTCTGGTTTCTTACATTTTCCATTTTCAGATTGAACATCTAACTTTTAAACAGTTAACAGAAAATGAATAAAAAAACAGAGGTGCGTATATTCCTATGATATTAGACAGTATAGAAAGACACATTACATAAAATATGTCAATTTACGATTATTTTGAGTACAGCCAACTGTATTCATCAGATAGCTAGTATGAATAAAAATTTATGTTTTAATGTTAGGTTCAATAGGAATCCAACTACGGAAAAGTTGGAAAAAGGTAAGGGTAAAAGAGAATTGAAGTAGATCTATATTATTAATCTTTGGGACTTTGGAAATAGCAAATGCTCTTTTGAAGAGATCGATTTAACCTAAAAATAAATGTCAAATGGCACGTATTACCGAAACAGACGGGTCGAAATGGCATCAGCAATTTTATCCTCATCATTGGCTGTTTTCCTTGGAAGTGGAGCAAAGCCCCCAAAGAAACCCCAGAATTCACCAGTTTCAGCATCAGCCATCAATTTTCCATCCTCTGTTTAGACAGTTAGTAAATAGACATAGTAAGTGAGAGTAACTAATGTTTATCTCTATTACTATGAAATCAATTATTCACTTACCGATGGCGGCTATCTCACATTTTCCATCATGATAGGTATCTTTAATGTACTGCACAACTTCCAGTGCTTTGGCCCTTTCTTGTATAGAAGAATTAGAGCCATTGAACTGAAAAATTTTCGACTTGGTATCCAGTATAAAGATGTCATCATGATTGAGAGAGGATCGAGCAAAAGGAACCTGTGCCCAGCATAAAGAAAGACGAAAATATGATACATATCCGTGAGCCATCAATAGCTGAGCTCCAGAAGAATATAGCTAACCTCTTTCACTTGAACAACATGCTTTCCTTTGCAGACAAACAATCGCGTAATGTGCTCCTCAGCCTCCACATGATTAAAACCAGACGAAACTCCACCTTCTTGAGGTATAATACATGGTTTAAAATAAGAAAGGAACTTTTCCGTTTCATGGCCTTGTACTTCACGATACTGAACAGCACGACCACCAAGAGCTGCATCCAATTCGACGGTCTTGATGGCTGCAGTACCAGCTTCATCCTATTTAAACAGAATTGAGATGGCCAACTTACAATAGTCGCAGGATAACCAATGGAGGTTAAAAGTATACAATATAAGTTTACCTGACTGGTATCTTTCCCAACCCAGTAATGGATATCATGACGTAAGGCACCACTTTTAAGAGCAATTGTCTGCCAAAAAGAAAAGAAAAGTAAGAAATATGAGATATTAAAGAATTCATGGACAATGAACATGCAGGGTAGACAAAGATCAAGAAAACATATCATCTCACTAAAAGAAATTAAGGTAAATACTTTTGCGTATAAGCTACCAGATGAAAATTGTGTAACCAACTAATACAGACGAAGGCTTCGTCTGTTTGAGAGTTAATATTAGCTGTACAGAAATCGAGAAAATATACCAATGCCTAAGCTGGACAAATATTGCCCGAGTGACTATCTGACTTGCCCAATAAGAGCATGTAATTTAGTGTTCACATCCTTCCACAGGAACCATGTTGCTAGTACTTTCAAATATACATTACATAGTGATGTCCTCAAACTTCAAAATCCATTCCTTCACAATAAATATCCACTACCATCAGTCTCCTTCATTTACCTACAGTAATATCTCACCATTAGTTGTGACCAAGCTGGGATGTTAGGTTTATATTGTCTCCAACTTCGGAGATTACATCAAAGTCTCCACCCTTGGAGATAATATCAGAGTCTCCACCCTTGTAGATCATAAGAGTGCCATCTGGTCATTAAATTAACAGATCACATAATTTTCTTGGGTCTAACCTCCTCAACCATTCTTGAAGAGAGTTTTATTTATTTATATTTATTTGATTCCATCAAACTCCAATGAAATCATCTTCCAAATTCATGCTATAAGGATAAGAGTGAGAAATTCTGGCAGAAAAATGGAAGTGAGAATGGGAACCAAGCCCCTTCCTTGATTAGCCCCTCTATTCTTCCCTAAGACAACCTTAAAGTACAAGAAGACTTTGATCATTTGCATGAGAAAGAAACTTCAGTTACAGAAATAAGCACTATGTTTTCAAATCCTAATTTTTATGCCATTATTCACCGACTGACATCAGTTAATTATGGCTCTGGCTTTATAAATATGGAAGAAAGCTAAGTAAACCCCGAAGGAAAGGAAGGAATGCAAAGTTCTACGGTGATATCATTGTTTGCTACACCAGGAATCTTCCTTTGGGAATATCTTGTGGAGGAGGAATGCATGGGTATGTAACGTAAAAAATTGCACTAAAAATGCGATATCACATTAGCATAACTACTTATCAGATACTAAGGAAGGGTAGCTACGGATAATATGGCCAAGTCCACTCTTTTGGATCCAATTATGTGAGTAAAGCATCATAAATACAAAATCACTAGGGGAAAATGAGTCTGATTAGAAATAGATCAGTTACCTTCAAAACCACATACGAGTCCCCAGTAAAAAATTTGCCATGTGCAGACTTTGGGACAGGCACGGGACAGAAGTTTTCAATGCGCCATATTTCAATTCCGCTTTATATTGTAAAGGAAAACACAATGTGAACATCCACAACTTGTCTATTCAAAATCCAAATACATTTTCCATAAATTTAACTTATGTGTACACACATTACAATTGGCAAAATAGCAGCAACAGCAGAAGCAACATCGTAATAGCAGCATGCATTAGTGTTTCCTTCCATGCATATCAACGCGATTTACCCTCTGCTGCTTATAAACACAACTAGAAGAATAGAACTTCATTACACCTCATGCAAAAGGAAAGAATAGTCTGCAAAGCAGTGTGAGTGTTTGAATCTTAGTTTTACAAAATAGCAAAAATTATTCCTAGAGAAGGTCACCACATCAAAATATCCTAATGTAAAGGATACGCCTTTTGTCCAGCTCCCTGAAAAGCGGGATCCAAATCTCTCATTGAAACAGCCATACTCTTAGTCTGTTTGTTTTTTCACACTTTGGGCTGAAGATAGGAACCCTGAAATATGGGCATGTGAAATAGGTAAGGGATAGACAAATTAAAGGTATCATAATATTTCAACAACTCGTTGTAGCTACGCCATAAAGGAAATAAACAAACTCAGAAACTCATTAAAGAGGATTACCAAGAAAAAAGAGAGCACAAACATGTGCATAAACAAATGACCACTGTAATTCAATTCAACCCTTGTATTCAATTCAGATTGTATCCCATGATAAGCAGCCTGACCTCAGTCAAGGTAAGTTTATTCTCCAGTATGATTTACGATTTGAACCAGTATGAACTTATTACAACAACTCCACTGCCATATTCAACTTCAACATGGTAGATCTAGTGGAACTCGATTCATCAGTAAAAGGAAGTACCATTGAGTATTCTCAGTGACTATTAGAATCATGTGTATGCCTCAAGATGCACCAACACATAATATTTAACAGTTCATTTGAACAAACAACCTTCCCCACTTGTAGGACCTCTCCGCAAAAGAATCCGTTCACCTAAAGTAACCAGAAAATCGCAAAAGGACGTCATCCAATTTCTCATCAAAGATCTTTAAACTCTTTCTTGTCCTCAAGAAATTAATCTAAATGTTTTGTCATAAGACATAGTTCTCTTGCATCTCTTCTGATTATGTTTGTAGCTGTAAGATCCATGTGTGACATAATTTTATCAGGTGTCTCACTAACAGGTTTTAACTCATTTCCGTGTCACGCATCAAAGATCTTTAAACTCTTTCTTGTCCTCAAGAAATTAATCTAAATGTTTTGTCATAAGACATAGTTCTCTTGCATCTCTTCTGATTATGTTTGTAGCTGTAAGATCCATGTGTGACATAATTTTATCAGGTGTCTCACTAACAGGTTTTAACTCATTTCCGTGTCACGTAACTTACAGTTTCAAGGTTTGTTTCTCGCTCTAGGTTGTTAAATCAGCATCCTTTCCATGCTAAGGTTGGTTACATACAAAATTTTTTTGTCAGAACAACATGCCTTAAGTTATTTAATCATGGCAACAGTGTAAGGCTGTGAAGCTAGACATGACATCTAAAGGCCACAGCTCAATGTGTCCGTTTATCTCTCATAATGCTTTATTGGGTCATTCAGCTATGTTTTCATCACAAACAAGATATACAATGTCACCTCCGGAAAAAAAGGAACGGATATATGACTATATCAAATCCTAGTTTGAGATGGTCTTTGTAGATTACAATGCATTTATGCAAACGAGATGAGCAAAGTAATCTTTCACGCAATGCTTGGCCATCGAAAAATGCCTATTGACTCCATTCTTCAACTGCTTTTTCAGCTTATTAAAGTTAGCTATCTACCTCTTTACCTATCTGAAAGACTGTTTTTCATTTTCAGATACTGGTACTGGTCCTCACTTCAATAAATGCAAATGATGTTCCAGAGATTAGTTACCAAGTATAAATGAGGAAGTAGAGAAACAACAAAAAATAAATAAGACGCAGAAGCATGAAATGAAGACATTTCAAACCAAAAAATTTCAAATTTGAAACCTCAGAGAGAAGAAGAAAGAGGAAGTTAAAGAGACCACAGGGGTGGGAAGAAAGGAGCAGCAGATCTACACAGTAAATTTTGTTGCGAGGAGATTGGGCACGGAGAAACAAAGGGACCAATAATAATTATTTTGCAGTAGCCATTAGATACAAATGAAATAAATAGGACAATTTTCTTATTTCTTAGCAAACCAGCCCCCTCGTATATGGGCACAAAAGCAAAAGCAGAAACAAAGTAATGTATTCATCTTGGAATACTAACATTCCTAAAACAAGATTGCACAGCTACCAACCATTGGCATTCCAACATTCAAAAATGAAATACAGTTTTCTTCATTCTTCAAAATATTGTAATCCTCCTCCACCATATATGATCCCAAATAATATTTATTTGGGTTTTCCATGATAATTACTGGCAATACCGCGATAAATCAACCCAACTCAACCCAGATCAGCGAATGGTATACTTGACACAGATCAGAGAATTAAATCAAATCCTCACACACAACCCAACCATGCACAACTATCATTTGTATATCCACAGCTAAAAAATGATAAAATTCTCGAATTCTAAATCAATTCAATAAAAGGAATCGACTCCGCAAATCCATGCCTCGAAAATCAAGCACTCGAAATATAAAAAGAAAACCTTGTACTAATTCGTAGAAACCAATTAACTACTAATGAATAGATTCCAAAAAATTCCATTCCTCGAAAAAGAAAACGCACTTCATCGAAGTGGAAATGGCGAAACGGAGACAAAAAAAAAAAAAAAAGAAGAAGAAGAAGAGTTTCGATACAGAAATACCTACTTGTGGACGAAACTAATCCGAAGCAGAACAACGAAAGAATGGGCAGATCCAATCTAATGGCGCAATTTACCCCCAATTCAGTTCGATCTTTGGTAAACAGAAGGAGGCTGAAAAAGGTGACAGATAAAGAGGAAAGTGGGGTTCACGAATACGAAGAAGAAGAAAAACAATTTCGAGTCTAGAGAGAGAGAGAGAGAGAGAAATTTAGTGGAGAGAGAGAAAAAGTAGAGGGTTTGGAGGGAATGATGAGTGCCAGCGAGCTTATCACTAACCGCAGGAAAAAGGCCCCCACCCGCAGAGAGAGGGAGAGAGATGAAGTGTAAAATTAAATCTATACTAACAAGACATTTAACATCACTGGAACAGAGTTTTAATTGGGGTTATAATTAAGTAGTGTCTGTATGGGTTTAGAGTTTTGGTGATGGAATGGTAAAATTGAACAAGGAAAAGCCAAAAGGCAAATACTATCAGGTACCTTTTATGACGTGTACATGCTCTTTAGTCTTTACAGGTAAAATTCGCTGTTCTTCTCAGAACTCAGGAACCTTTCTAGTATATTTTGAAGGAATGCTGCACTTTTTCCTTAATTGTTTTTCAGTTTATGGAGTAGTATTTAACATTAGAGCAACCCCAACAATAATTCCTCAAAAAAGTTTGTGAACAGTGCATATATCTATTATAACTTGACACTTTTTCTATCAACACTCCCTATTACCCTCCCTATTTTTAATAAATTATAATATATGGGGGAAAAGTAAGAGAGAGACA